>PVIC010047426.1:0-13888 GCA_004025085.1 Thryonomys swinderianus | reverse complement strand
GGCTTGCCTGGGCACCATAGTGAGCTCAGGGCCAGCCTGAACTACAAAGCAAGAAAAAAAAAATTTCATTCCTCTCCTCCTAAAGCCCACTCCTAGGGCCATTCCCTATCGCCATGCCCTATAAAAAGCTGATAGAGTAGGTAAGGTGGTTGAAGACCCTTTGTGCTTTCCTATTTGCTTGACCCCAATAACCCAGAGGTGAACATGTGTACCTTATTCAACTTAGATATCCTAAAAGGCCTCAGGTAAAGTGTGCTGACTAATGGTGCCCAAAGCCCATATACAATGGGTTTGTTAGATAGCCTACTTCATAACTATTTTTTGGTTCCACATGATATTTTTCATCTTGCAAAAACATGCCTGTCCCCTGCTCAGTATCTCCATTTTGAGGTGGAACTGTGTTCTTTAATTAGGGAACAGGCTCACAAGAACACCCAGGGAGATGCTCAGGTTAGAGAAATTACCTTTAGTATGTTATCTGGTAGCAGGGAACTTTTGGATTTATGCAGGCAAACTGATTGCCCAACATTACCCTTTTGCCAACTAGAGGACCTTATATGGAGGACCTGGTCCTCTGTGCCAGTTCACAGTGTGCCAGCACAGTCTTTTACCCAAATTATACAAGGACTGACAAATTTTTATAGTTCATAGCCCAATTTCAACAAGTAATTAGGAGGCAGATATCGAATTCTTAGACAGCAGATATTCTCATTTTACAACTAGCCTATGAGAATGCTAATTTGGGTTGTAAACAGGAGACAAATCCCATAAGCTCTTCTAATGAATTTGGCACGTATATTAAGGTGTGTCAAAATATTGGCACACAGCCGGGCGTGGTGGCTCATGCCTATAATCCCAGCACTCGGGAGGCAGAGACAGGAGGATTGCTGAGTTCGAAGCTTGCCTGGGCTACATAGTGAGCTCAGAGCCATCCTGAACTACAAAGTGAGACCCTGTCTCAAAAAAAAAAAAATATTGGCACACCTTCATATAATTCAGCTTTGATGGCTCAAGCCATCTTCCCAAATTTATGTGGTACATGTCAGGCATGCAGGCTCATGCCTATAATCCCAGCACTCAGGAGACAGAGGCAGGAGGATTGCTGAGTTTGAGGCTCATCTGGGCTACATAGTGAGCTCAGGGCCAGCCTGAACTACAAAGTGAAACCCTGTCTCAAAAAAAAAATAATTTATGTGGTGCACATAATACCTTAAAATGTTTTAATTGTGGGAAAATGGGACACATCAGAAAAAAAAAAACCCTGTAAAATAAAAGCAGTTTCACAAGTTGACCTGAAACCACTTAGTCAAGCAGCTGACAAAAATAAGTTATAACCTAGTCTTTGCCCTCACTGTCATAAAGGCATGCACTGGGCTAAAGACTGCTACTTCAAATATGATAAGGATGGTACATTGCTCACTGGGAAACAGATGTCAGGAAACAAAAGTCAAGTCCCTCTGGGCTCAGGGAACAATAGAGGATCAGGGCCAAGGGATTCCTATACCTCTGAGCCAACTATACCCAGTTTAGAACAATCCAAAAGTACGAAGCCACATGGCATGGGTGTCCAGAGAGATATTTCTTCCCTCATCAGGGGCACACTCGAGAGCTCAGGATTAGATCTTCCTGCTTCTCAGAGAGTTCACCTGCTGGGAGGTGAGATTCCTGTGTCCATTCCCACAAGAATTTATAGACCCTCACCACCTGGCACAATTGGTTTAATACTTGGAAAATTATTTTCAACTGTAAAAGGCATTATGGTTTTTCCTTCCATTACTGATTCTGATTATAATTCTGAATTTTGTGTTCCTGTTAGTTCCATAGGACTTTTGGTAATTGAATAAAAAGACTATATTGCACAGTTATTGCTCTTGCCTACACCACAATTAAATAATATTAACCTTAAGAATTCTGGAAACAATCCTCAGCCAGAAATTCTTCAAGAAGTTTATCTCACTCAAGAGATTTCTAACAACCAGCCAATCTGCAAAATTAAATTGAATGGTAAATTCTTTACAGGGTTAGTAGACACAAGTGCAGATGTAACCTTTGAGTCCACATCCTTCTGGCCTCTACCTTGGGGTATAAAACAAGCTAAATAAAATCATTGATAAGCCCTGGTGTCCCTCAGTAAATTCTACAAAGCTCTATATCTTTACCTTATGAAGGAGCTGATGGTCCATTGGGAGACATTTGTCCTTACATGTCTCTCATACCTGTAAACTTATAGGACAGAGATTCTTGGAAGAATAGGGAGTTGTGGTGACTACTGTGCCCCCTAAAACTTCACACAAGTGCTCTGGGATTGGTTATAATCAAAGTTTTTATTTGGAGCCATTGAAAAAGTCTCTCTGCCCAAAGCAACTTTGCATTTGCAATGGAAATTAAATGATCCCATTTGGGTTAATCAATGGGCCCTAACTAACATAGGAGAAACTATTTTAACTAACATAGGAGAAACCTGTCTGTGTTGTTCCTAAAAAATCAGGTAAATGGTGCTTACTTCAGGACCTGAGGTCAGTTAATGCAAGCCTAATTCCAATTGAGCCACTAAAACCTGGCATATCTAATTCAGTGACACTCCCCCAGAAGTGCCACTTATAGATTTAAAAGACTGCTTCTTTAATATTCCTTTGTGCACAAGTGACAGACTTCAATTTGCTTTTTCAGTACCAAGTATAAATTCTAAAGAGCTGATAAAATGCTTTCAGTGGACTGTGTTACCTCAGAGAATGGCTAACAGTCTCACATTGTGTCAGCTTTTTGTAGCACAGGCTCTTCAAGCTATTCATAAACTATTTCTTACTGTATATTTAATACATTATATGGATGACATATTAATCTCTGCAAGTACACAAGAGCTACTTTTACAGGCCTTTGGTGTTACAAAGGAGGACTTACTATACTTTAGATTCTGCATACCACCTGAAAAGATCCAACTATCAAAACCTTATACTTATCTGGGTACCTTGCTATTAAAATGGTCTGTTAAGCTAAAAAAAAAAAAAGTGTAATTTAGGAAGGACAAATTAAAAACATTAAATGATGTTCAAAAATTATTAGGTGATATTAGTTGGATTAGGCCTAAAATAGGGATATCAACTTTTCAATTACAAAATTTGTATGAAATATTACAGGGAGATTCTGATCTTAATTCCCCTCGAGGACTAACTCTTGAGGCGCAAAAAGAGTTACAACTAATAGAGCAAGCCATACATAACCATCAGGTTTTTCATATTAATTCTAACTATCCAGTTTATTTGTTTGTATTTAACACCTCCTATTCACCTACAGGTTTAATAGGACAATGCTATAAGAAACAAGTCTTTCCCATGGAATGGCTGTTTTATATCTAATCGATAGTAAAATCTCTACAGTTATATGTAGAGCAAATTGCAAAAGTAATTTCCTTAGGATCTAATTGTAACCAAAAATTATTTGGAGCTGATCCTCATTTCATCATTGTCCCAATTGATAAAGCTCAAATGCAGATATTGCTGCTAACTGCTTTATATTGGCAAGTAGCCTTTGCAGATTTTGTTAGACAGATAATCATTAGCCTAGTGATCCTCTGTTTCAGTTTTTTGCACGACATGAATTCAATGTGCCCAAAGTTACTCAATTTCAACCATTACAAGATGTCCCCATTCATTTCACTGAATGCTCCTCTAAAGGCCAAGCAGGAATTTGGAGTACTTCATTTAGCTATGTATTACCTATACCTGGTCTCTCTGCTCAGAGGTCAGAATTGCTAACTAATTCATTTGTGATTGAAAATTTTTCTTCCCCAACCCTTAATATTTTAAGTGATTCCTCCTATGCAGTTGCTTTAACCAAAAGACTGAAAGTCCATTCTACCTTGGAACCTAAAGTACTATCTATCTCAAGCTCAGGGATGATGGATAGTTATGGCCTGTCCTAGCTGCCAACAGATTCCCTGGCCCATTCTCCCTGAGGGAACTAACTCTTAAGGCCTAGCCAATAAAATGTTTTGGCAGATGGATGTGACACATGTCCCCTCTTTTGGTAAGTCTCAATTTGTTCATGTTTCTATAGGCACATTTTCACACATGATACATGCCACATGTCACTCTGGTGAGAAAGGGAGCCATGTTCAACAACATTGCTTGTCCACTTTTGCCATATGGGAGTTGCCAAAGCCATTAAGACTATAATGTTCCATCATATGTTACTAAACTTATCCAAAAATTCTTCCTCACTTGGGATGTTAAGCATAATACTGGTGTTCCACATAACCCACAAGGATAAGCCATAGTAGAAAGAGCCCATGCCACTCTCAAACATCAGTTACTTAAACAATCAAAAGGAAAAAGTCAGCTGCCTCCATAAGCCTCCTTAGGTCTAGCTGTTTTTATACTTAACTTTTTAAATCCAGCAGCAACCAGGTTGCATACAACCATCTGCTAATGCTGCACTGGCATACAGATCCCACAGCTAAAACCTAGAAACCACAAGTCCTTTGGAAAGATGTTCAAACAGGAAAATGGAATGGCCCTGCTGCTTTAATAACTTGGGAAAGGTTTTGCTTGTGTGCTGACAGATACCAATGAAACCTTGTGGCTGCTCTCCTGGAACATGCAACCATAGGTTATACTGCTGGAACCACCAACATCTGAGAACAGAGGGTAGCACCCCTACTGAAAATGATGAACCAGTTGTATCTCAGCAAGTCACTTCAATTGTGATGACCAACAAATACAAGACAAGGTCCAGAAGCAAGACATCACTCCCTGAGGGAGAACAAGCACAGGTTTCTGAGTTAAAAGAATTTTTTTTTCCTTTTCAGAGGGTATAGGATATAAGGTATTTCTAATTGTAAGAGATCTCTGTTAATTAAAGAAAGTTTTTGATAGGTCTTGAGTGTTAATAAAAGCCTAAGAGAGTGTATAGGAAATATTGTGGTTCAGTTTGTTCAAATATATTTGAGTGCACTCTAATTGTAAAGATTGTCTTATGTGTTTATTTGTTTGTCCAATTGTCCAATTGTCAATTGACAAACAATTGTCTGTTTTGTTTGAGCTCAAAATAATTTTTTCTTTTTGTTTTCATGTTTTTTTTTTTTTGAGACAGGGTCTTGCTTTGTAGTTCAGGTTGACCCTGAACTACATGTAGCCCAGGCAAGCCTCGAGCTCAGCAATCCTCCTGCCTCTACCTCCCAAGTGCTGGGATTACAGTCATGAGCCACCACACCCAGCATTGTGGTATGCAGTACTGATTGCTCATGGTATTGTTGTATGTGGTTACCAGGGATTGAACCAGGGACCTTGCATTTGCTAGGCAGGCACCTGAACCACTGAGCTAAATCTCTGGCCCTTTGTTTTCATCTTTTGAATTTTTTTTTCCTTACAGGGTATCATTCTATGGTTGGATTGACTTACAGATGACCATTGTTGGAAAGAAGTGTATATTTATTTTTTGCATGTTAGCTGATCAAAGTGATATTCATATTTTATTTTTTAAAAGTACTATGTGTTTTTCCCTAATTGATATATGAATAAAAACCCTGAAAGTTCAGGAGACTGCTAAATGGAACTCCCCTTGGTGAACAAAGTAGCAGCTGCCCAGAACATAATTATTTTGGTCTTTGTTCACAGATGGGATCACCAATATTTTCACAACCTTATGGGAGATACACCCCAACAAATATTTTCTCAGTGTTTTTGCAAATGGTTGCATCATGGAAGATATCAGCTCAAAGAATGTCATGGTAAAATATTTATATAAATTGTAGATATATTGATATGTTTATAAGATTTTATATGATTATGAAAGATGCTTGTGGTATCAAACTGTATAATGATAATTGTCTGGCATGCAAAATGTATTTATGATCTGTAGTTGTATGGTATTCATCTTTTGATTCAGGCATCTCCCCTATATTTTGCGGAGTAAGTATATCTAACAATGGCTATTCTACATTAGAGACATGTTTGCTATACTAAATATTATTTGAAGTTCTTTAGTTAAGGCCCTATTAACATTAGACAGTGACTCCACCACCAGAACGACTATGATTGGCAACTATAATAGTCTTCTCACTATATTTTTATCCTGAATGCTTTTTATGCAGGTAGATTTGTAATGGTTGAGTTCACTACTCCTGCTGTATATGCTAATGTTACTTATCTTCTCTCCTGGATGTTTAACAACTAAAGTTTGGAGACCAGAATTAGAAAGGTAACTAGGCTAAAAAGGTAGTCAATATTTTGGCCCTAGGCCTCCAAAGTCAGCAACTACTACTACTGAAGATCGAAGACACGAGGGAACCTTCTCCGTGAGAACCTGTGATTCTACAAAAGTGTGCCAAAGGAATGTTACCTGGAGAAAAATCTCCCATGCTTTTGCAGAAAGCATAATGGTCAAGCAAGGCTGTAACATATCCTGATGGTTGACACTGGCAGAAGAGCTGAGATGTTGCATGGTTCCAAAATACTGGGTGAGGAGACTTTTTTGACTTTGTTAGATGGTAAGAGATTAATTTTTTATTAAATAAAATATATTAATAGGTCTAACTATAACTTGGTCTTAAACATCCAGTAGAAAAGTTTAAGGAAAATTATTTTTATTTATTACTATAGCCCAAGCCATTGTTGGGTATACTCACTTTTCCTCAAAATACATTTATATAAAATAAAAAGAAAGGGAGTTTCAAGTTTGATCCCTGGTACTGAAAAAAAAAAAAAGGAAGAAGAAAGAAGAAGAAGAAGAAGAAGGAGAAGGAGAAGGAGAAGGAGAAGGAGAAGGAGAAGGAGAAGGAGAAGGAGAAGGAGAAGGAGAAGGAGAAGGAGAAGGAGAAGGAGAAGGAGGAGAAGGAGAAGGAGAAGAAGGAGAGAGATATATTGGGAATTGCAGACAACTTACTTGGATTTAGGACTTACTTGAATTTAGGGATGCCTGCCCTGCCCTGCAGGATCAACTACTGGGATTATTGGGGACATCTGCCCCTGCCTGTGGAAGCTTAAACTACAAGAATTACTGCAAACTAGGATTATTGCTTTAAGATTTACTTATTTGGATTTAAGGATGTCTGGCCTGCCTACGGGATCTTCAACTACAGGGATTATTGTGGATAACTGCCCTGTTTTATATATGCCAGGATTTTGGGTGTGAAGGCTTGGGACCACCATATTTTATGCATGCTAAAATTTTGGGCATGAAGGTATGAGACCAAATAAAGGTGTCGTGAGCTGGGGTGAAGGGATTGGACCTTTCTGCTCCTGTGGTACTTGGATTTTTGCTGCTGTGGCTCAGAGTAGCAAGAGCTCAGGCTCTTGAGCCCAGGCTCAGCCTTTTCCTCAAGATTCTGATTTTGTTGTTTGTTGTTTGTCAACTCCTTTGCTGTGGGACTCACAGGGAACTGGAGCTTGCCACAAGAGCTCTTGCTGAGTCCATTTACCCTGTCTTCCACAGACTTGGTTCATCAGAGTCTTAACAGCAATTGGAGGTGCTCTGTACAGTGTCAGGTTGAGAGACACTTAAAATATAATAGACCCATAGGCATGTCAGACATTCCTTTACTACACAGTATAAACTATTTGTTTATTGTAAATTTTGCCTAAAGAAACATTACTGTGTAAACTGGAATAGTGAGATATTATACATATTTGTATTCTTTTTCTTGTAGTGTTTTGACAGGCATTCTAACAGATAGATGTATATAAATACTTTGTCTTTAGAGAGGTTTCTGTTTTATGTATTAGAGTTATACATGCCTTATGCTCATAGCCAGGTGGTAGTCATTTCTACTCTTGTAAATCTATATTAAATAGGTTCACTTGTCAATCTGACATGCAAAAGAGCTGTGGGTGGTAACAGACATGAGCCCTCCTCAAGTTTTAAAGAGGATGGGGCCACACAGCTCTTGGGAATGGATTATAAAGATGACCTGTCTTCTCACACCCAAAAAAGCAAATCAGTGGTATTTTAGGGTTGGCAAGGGAGTTGTGGAGAGGATAGTTCAAGAGTGTATTTGTTAAAACTATCCTAAAATTGATCGGTGATGGTTGCACATATCAAGTGCACAATGAAACTATTGAATTGTATACTTTCCATGAATTGAATTATACCTCAATAAGGTTTAAAATATATCTATATATATTTGACAAATACGAGCCATTATTGTTTCTTAAGTCATTCGATAGATTTGTTTAATTCCTAATCTAAGTCAGGTTCTATTCTAGTTCTTATTTTTATTTTTTAGCAGTTTTACATTTTAAACTTTTGTGTGTGAGAGGTATGTAAATGTTTTGTGTCAGAAAAATCCATAATGTTATCATAACTAAAACGCCTCATTTTGAGAAGATAAAATTAATTTTGGTGAGTAAAATGTTTTAGGTGTAAAATATTTATAGTCACTAAAATCCTGCAACCATATAAGGAGCTTAAGAATATGAACAAAATGGTTCCATTTATTCAAAATTAGACTTAGTTTATTTATAGTAAACTTAGATGGCTTTCCAAATGAAAAATACATAATTTAGTAACAGCAGAGTGTTCTAGTTTCTATGGATTTTAGCATTTTATATTCAAGTATCATAGAGATAAAATTCAATATTTTAAACTAAATAAATTTTAAAAGCAATAGCTGAATCTCAGAAGGCAAGGGACAATTCTAACTACCTCTACAAACACAACTGTACCTACTACATTTCCCATAATTTTTACAAAATAGCTAAATTTTTCTTCTTGCTCTTTTCTCCACCTTCAAAACCTTCATTTCAATCTTGCAAGAAGGACTGTACATAAAAGATAAAATAATAGATTTGTAACCAAAGAGTTAAAGAAAAGAAAAAACAGGACTTTAAAGTCCATGACCAAATAGAACATTCTTCTACAAAAAAAGTTCAGATCTGCCTAACAAATGCAGAGATTTAAATTGTGTTGGGTTTTGCCAAGCTGGCTGCTATGCCAGCTCCAAGCTGGCTGCCTTCACCATGGTGGCTCTAAGCACAATAGCAAACAAACAGGCAAACTAAAAAGATAAACCAGCCAGCAGCCACATTTTCTTCTGTGAACCCTAATTCCTTTGTGCTTCATTTCAGAGCCCACAGGCTATTCACTAGCATGCTTCCCAACTGTCCAGTAAGTTCTCAGAAACCAGGGAAGGATGAAAACTACTGAAGCTACAAGTGAGACCTAATTTTCTGGGGAGGTTTGCTGAGAGCTTGGCTATAAGGGCTGGACCCCAGGTACAAAAAGTAAGGTTGTGTTAGTGAAGGATTTCTACTTTAAAACAATGCTCTCCTGATACCCTTGCACTCTACATTAACACACCATGAATTTGTTAATTCACACTACTTTCTAAAGCATCATTGAAAAAAAGTCGGAAATTCTTTCTTAGGAAATGTAGTATCCTAGGAAGTATTTACAACTTGTCAGCATATTCAGGATTCCCTCAACAAGAATGGTTTCTGAAGAAAATCAAAATGTAAGAAAGGAAAATAGAAAAGATTTAAAGAGTAAGAATTTACTCCAGATCTGCTGCCAAATTTCTGTAAGAACTATATTAATTGTTCTTCTCCTTAAATAAACAGCTAACTTTTTATCCTGTTTTATCAATGACACAGTAAATTGAAATTACTAAAATATTTTTAATTCTTTTTTAAGGAACACTGTCACTGTTTATAGACAGGCTTATTATATAAAGTATAATCATCATAATCACAAATGATTTTTTCCATTATATTAAATTAAATTCCTAGTATTATTTTAAGTATGTTCTTATAGACAGAATGATATTTACTTTAATGTAGGAATTCTTGGCAAGTCCCTGCTTGCTATGGATCTGGGTCACAAGGCTGAGTTTAAACTTCTTGAAGAAAATGATTCCTTTTTATTAGGCTGTTTTTGCTTTTTTATTTTGCTTTTTAATTTTTTTCACTTTTTTAGGGTTTTTATGAGCAGGGTCTTGCTTTGTAACTCATGCTGGCCCTGAACTCACTATGTAGCCCAAATTAGCCTCAAAGTCACAGCCATCCTCCTGCCTCTGCCTCCTGTTTTGGGATTACAGTCATGAGCCACCACTCCCAGCATTGTGGTATGTGGTACCTAGGATTGAATTTGGGATCTTGCTCCCATGAGGCGGATCCCAGAACCACAGAGCTAAATCTCCAGCCTCTTTTTTTATTAGTTTTTATTCCTTATGCTTCATATGGTATCTGGCACCGTGCATAGATTCAGAAATTGCTCATAAAGTAAGCAAATCACCACACAAGTTAGTAATACATATTGTATTTACAAGTGTTTTAGCAATCTATGACAAGTTAAAGCAACTTTTCACAGATAAAATTTAGCTAAATCATTCTCAGTATTTTAAAGACCAGTGCCCAAAATATTGAGAAAGAAACTTCATGTTTCCCTCTTAAGTCAAGATTGATAGTTGCTTAGAAAGAAGAATGTTATTAATGGTCACTCTACCCCACATTAGCAGAATATTTCCTGTCCCTTTGGGTTTAAACTTATGACTTAGTTGACTATCAGGATGGGAGTTAACTCACAGAGGTGGGCATAGTGCCTCACACCTGTAATCCTAGCACCTGGGAGACAGAGGCAGGAGGATCGCTATGAGTTCGAGGATAGCCTGGGCTACATAGTGAGTTCAGGGTCAGTCATAACTAAAAAGTGAGAGCCTGTGTCAAAAAACGACAACACAAAAAAGAAACAAATTTAAAACTATCCTAGTCTATTAACTTCCCCCCAAATTGTATCCGCTTGCTACTTCCCAATTTGCCTCCAGATCAAGTACCCTACTTTCAAAGGAGTCTGGATGAGAGGAGAGAGATATTCGAGCACAGGCCCTTCCTATTTTCTCACAACCAAAGCCACTGGCAATGAACCAGTCCAGACAGAATGTGTACTCAGGGCTCCTGACAGCTGCTGGATTTGTACTTTGTCTCTCTTTCTCTTTCACATGCTTCATTCTTTGCTCTCTGTTAAGAATATGTATTGACTTTGTGGAACCACTGCAGAGAGCTGCAAATGATGCATTTAATGAAAAATCCTTGCCTTGTGCTCAGAGAGAGAACACAAACAATGTAGTGCAATCAGTGCTGGGCAATGATGGGTGTTGTAATATCACATTCATCTGCTTCACCAGCAAGACAAATGTAACAATTGGAAATATTCCAGTAGTACATAGTAAGGAATATTAACTAATATTTTAATAGATTCATTATTTCTTATTTCTGCTGTTCTTATTAGGTGATCTTTGGAAGATTGGCAATTTTTTGTCATAGCACCTCAAATTTTATATCCTGAAATGACACACAAAAGGATTTTGAAAGATTACTTTTGGAGGGATTGTATTAAAATTTTGGTTTTCTACAGAGCTCTGTAGTTATTGCTACCACACTTATATTTCAACATTAAATTTCAGGTTATTGGGAAGATTTCTTTTTCCAGCTTCTCCCTTTTCTTTAAAAGCAAATCAAATAAACAGGGTCTAGTCTCTTCAAACAATAATGGGAAGTGCAACCAAAGTGGCAAAGTCCAATCAAAATACGTCCCTGCCAGTGACAGAGGGACCATGTGGCAAAGCCCAGTTTGGATGGGACTGCCGTCACTGTGCGGGGCCCCGAGGTTCTGCAGCATCCTTCACACTGCTAGTGAGGAAAAGTGCAGTTGCTTGATTTCATGTTCTCAGGATGACTGCACACAGTGCGCTGGCACGTCTGCAGAGCATGCATTTCCTGTGCTAGTCTGACTCACAGTCCACCAGCTGAACAAGCCCTAAAACCACATGGACAGCACACTTCCCAAAGCTGAACAGCCCTAAAAGCATATACGCTGTACAGCCAAAGACAGTCACAGACTATGCAGTCCACAGCTCCTCCAGTTTGCTTTTCACTTACATCCTATTGAAGTGAAACTTGCTTGGTCAGAGAGAGCTGGCTTGAGGCTAACAGACAGCAGGTGCCTTCGCCTACCCGCTCCCTGCAAGCAGCCTGTCTTGTTTTCGCCTGTGCTTAGCAGATGTACCACGCAACTGGTGTTCACATCACCCAAGACCCCACCCTTCCTGGAGACAGGATCTTCCTGTGATGTTCTAGTCCTCAGTCACTCCTATGAAGCCCACCCAACGTTGTTTTGTTCTGCCTTAATTGTCATTACTGTTTATTATATGAATAAAGGGTCAGGCTTTCTATAACACTTACAATAACACTAGTGCACAATCTATGGGTCTTTGTTTTGCTCTGCTTTGGGCATAATCCAACAACTACAGCACATTTCCAAGACAAAAATACAATAATGTTTGTCTGATATCTAAAGATCTGATCAATTCCAATAGGGGCATCAATCATGGAATAAGTTATTGTATAAATGAAATAAGAGCCAGGCAGGATTTTTTATGTTGGTTTGACATAGACACAGTGTGAATTTTAGCAATGGCCACTCATTTTTTTCTATTTACATCTAATTTTGACAGGTTTTCCAGATTCCAGAATGGCATGCTATATCTCCTATGATTCTGGAGCACACCTGGGCATCAGAGAACACTAATTAAAATTATGGCACACCTGTGCAGTGCCCCCTAATTAAGATGCAAATATCTCACTTATAAGCATAACTAGCTATGGAAATGTTCACATGTGAATATCCACGTAGGCCCACAGGATTACTAGAGTCCCATTAATTCTAGATATTAGTGGATTCCTTATAGAATTTATTTAATTTAAATAAATGTTTTAATATCACACCATTAAATAAACTGTAAAAATAATTCACATACCAGTTATAGATTTATATTTTCCAAAACTATTTTCAGAAATATACCATATCAATCCCTCAAAAACTATATACTCATTTATTTTAAAGCATCTCCTGTTTTGTTTTTTTTTTTTTTTGAGACAGGGTCTCGCTTTGTAGTTCAGGCTGGCCAACAGCTCACTGTGTAGCTCAGGCAAGCCTCGAACTCAGCAATCCTCCTGCCTCTGCCTCCCTAGTGCTGGGATTACAGGCATGAGCCACCATGCCCGGCAAGCATCTCCTGTTTTATCTCTATTTTTTATTTTTTAAATCTATTTCACCAGCCCTTTTGGACTTTTGTAAATCACTCACAATCTCCTATATTCAAACTATACCAGATGTTATCATCCCAGATCTTATTTTCATGATGTTTTTCTCATAAAAAAGCACTGCTTTGAGTCATCTTTTCTTTTGTCTTCTTTCCATGATACTCTTTCTTACAGAAATCCCATAGTAGTTTTCTGTGTGATATCTGGGGAGACAACACATTGCTGTTGTACTTCTCTACTCCTTTCCTAGGCAAATGGGATCTCTTTGGGAACAAACTATAAGCTTCATGAATAAATCTGCTTTATAAAACGTCACAAACGATATTAACATTTTACCCCAGTTTTTTTACTTCTTGAAGAATGTTTTAAAGACTGATTACAGAATGATTTGGATGCTCTCACTCTGAACTCATAGATTTATGTTTTAGAAGGTCAAACCTTCTTTGACACTTCCCTGTGAAACTTTACTGGTTTCCCCAGTAAGAAATTTTGCCTCTATTTCTTCTGAATGATCATTTTTCTCATCACATCCCTTTAGTAATCTGTTTCTTCCTCCTTTCTAAAACTTTTCTTCTTTTGCAGACACAATCCTTCCGAATCTTGTCCCTAGTCATCACATGCTACCTTGCATAAGACAGAATCACACAAAACCAGTGGCAACTCACCACAAGTCATGCCTGTATCACAATGTGTCATTAACTTGCTCAGGTCTCTCATAAAGGCCAAAATAATATTTTAAACAAATTTATTTCATAAGGACTTTACCCAATTCAACCTTTTTTATACTCTATTTGTCCAATATACTAGTTAGGGACTTAGAGAAACCAGCTACTCCCCTCTAATCCAGCAAAACC
>PVIC010047425.1:0-13879 GCA_004025085.1 Thryonomys swinderianus | reverse complement strand
TTCAGGCTGGCCCTGAGCTCACTATGGTGCCCAGGCAAGCCGCCGCGAACTCAGCAATCCTCCCGTCTCTGCCTCCCGAGTGCTGGGATTATAGGCGTGAGCCACCACGCCCAGCATTATATGTGGTAACCGGGGATCGAACTCAGGTCCTTACGCTTGCGAGGCAGGCGCCAGAACCACTGAGCTAACCCTCCGGCCCGACATTTTGGACTTTTACAACAGTACTGAATATCATACCACCACAAATTAACTCTACTGAGCTCTCTACATTAGAGTAACAGAATGCCTTAACACCAAATAACACCTGCTATAATACTTTCCATGATTAAGTTACACTATTTGAGAATCCTAAGACAACTTTTTGACTGTCTACACTCTTCATTCCCAAGTTAATACTGCAGCTCCAAATTTAAACTTTCTCTAAACATGTTCTTTCTTGATCTTTTTTTTTTTTTTTTTTTGGAGACAAGGTCTCGCTTTGTAGTTCAGGCTGGCTCGGAGCTCACTATGGAGCCCAGGCAAGCCTTGAAGTCAGCAATCATCCTGTCTCTGCCTCCCGAGTGCTGGGATGACAGGCATGAGCCACCACGCCTGGCACTGTGGTATGTGGTATTGATTGCTGGGGGGCATGAGTCTCCACGCCCAGCATTGTATGTGGTTACCGGAGATCGAACTCAGGACCTTGCGCTTGCGAGGCAGGCGCAGGAACCACTGAGTTAACCCTCGGGCCCCTTTCTTGATCTTTGATAAGTATTTTCCTGGTAAGCACAAAGACTAAACTTTAAAGATCTTCAGGGAAGATTTTCACCCCCTGCTCCTAGTTGGTGAGTCTCCCGAAATTTCCGTTTCATCCCTTTACAATTTTCATCTTTCAAATGGAGCTGAAAAAAAAAAAACCCCAAGATGAACACTGTGCTGCGAGTGATCCCAGGTCAGCCTGATTCTCTGCCAGAAAAGGCCAGGTAACATATTTACTCTTCTTGTGCAAGCTCCTTTCTCTTATCCCCTCAATGAAAGTTCCTGTTCATTATCATACTAGTAGTGCACTCTACCCTAACAGTACTTAACAAAAACTTGTCTTCCTAAAGGAACCCTTCCCCACTTAAAATTACCCTCTAAAGACACTGCCAGGAGGTCCCTACCTCAATTTTAGGACTGTAAACCACTCTCACCGGTGGGGGAAAAGTTATAACACACAGACCTGGAGGAAAAGTTATAACAGACAGACTAAAGGTAGCTTCTCAAATCTCTCGGACCTTCATCCCAATCTCGAAGCCTGCAGGTATCTGAGAGTTCCCAGAAACAATGAGCTACGAAAGCAAAGAGTAAACCGGAAAGAAGAGGAAGTACCAGAACAATACCCAAGCCCAGCACAACCAAAACGGCAGTCGCTTCCACCGTCCCGGCTCCCAAACCACTTCTCTAGCAAAATCGAGGTCTTAAATGCGGACAATGGCCTGGACTCCTACACTCCCCGCTCGACACGCGAGACGCTCCGGTGGCGGCGCCAACCCAGGGCTGCGTGGAGAACGGCGAGCCGGGCGATCGGGGGAGGGGACGAGGGCGCCGGCGCTAATCCCGCGGTGCCAGGGGATGGATGCCCCGGGACCGACGGGCTACCGAACCGCGGACCCCTCGAGCTCACACCTCAAACCTGCTCTTGGTCACTCCGTTCACGTCCCTCCTCATGGGGCCGGCGGGTGCGGCGCGGGGAGGGCCCTGCGGCGTGCAGAGTGCAAAACGGAGCGGCCCAGGTCAGGCCCGCGAGTTCCGGGACCGGGACGCGGCGGCCGCGGCGACACAGGAGCGAAGCCACAGCTGTCGCGGGGGAGGAGCGACCTCTCGGCTCCCGCGGGCCTCCTCCACCACCGCCCGCGGCACCCGCGACTGCGACGACCGCTGGAAGCTAGCTCCGCTCTCCTCAGCCTCAACTTAACCCAAAACAAAAACACTCTCCACCTGCCAGCAACGCCGCTCCTGATTGGACAGAGCCGCCCGGGCCTCGCCGCGCGGGGAGGGCGGGGGCCGCCCCTCCCCCACGCGCAGCGCAGACGGTGCCGCCCGCGGCCGGAGCCAGGCGACTCGGAGGCCGCGCACTCCCGCCCCGAGGCCGCCGCCCCCCTCCCGGGAGACGGCGCGCAGGAAAGCGCGGAGTCTGTGTCTGGGGCGGGGCGGGCGCGTGTGCTCGCGGCCGGCCGGCCGGCAAGAACCAGGTGAAGCGTGGCCGCAGCCTGTCTTCGCCGCCGCCCACGCGCGTCCCGGCCCACGCTGACCCACCCAGTCTCGCCGTGGTCCCGGAGCCCATCTTTCCTCCCTTGGACCCCCCCGCCCCCAGTGGCACGCAACCCCTCCTGCCAACCCAGGCTCTGGCCCTGTCACTCACGGTCGCCTTGAACCCGAAGTGCAGCAGGCGGTCCCTGCTCGGAGCCATTTTCCTCTTCTTTCTGGACGTCTCGGGATGAGGGCAGCGCTGACACCGACGCCGATGATACCGCCGCCGCCGCCGCCGCCCTGGTGGATTGCATTACCGGGCGCTGCAGGAAGGCCTGGGGGGCTGCCGGGGGGCGGGCGTCTCCCTGGGCATGGGGCAGTGCGTGGAGGGCCGGCCGAACGCTCGGCCTTGCTCCGGGGGTGGCAGAAGAGCCACACCTCGGGCGCAGGGTCAGGGGTGCCGCGCTGGAGACCGGCACCCTCCCTCCGGCGGGGGAGGGGCGCGCGTCCGCGGGAGGGGGCGGTCTGGCAGCCTGGCTGCGGGCCGTGGGCTGCCCCGCCCTGGCGCCGCCGGCACCCAATGAGCACCAGCGCCTGTTCACCCTCCAATCAGCGCACTGGTTGGTGAGAGACCCATCCTGACGCCATTTTGGCGGGAGAAACAAGCGTGTGAGCAGTAGGTGGAGGCGTGGGGGTGGTAGGACTTTGTAGAAGTGGATCAATGGTGTCTTTTGTCCCCCAGGTTCCGGAGTTTATGAACGGCTTTACACAAATTAAGGATCAAAAGCAGAATTGGGCAAAGAATCTAGAATAATATCCCAAGCCTGAAATACTGTATTATGTAAGGCAGCTGTTCTGGTAGAAAGCAATGCTCCTAATTGTATGCTCGCAAAGCAGTGAGGAATTTGTCTTCACACCCCTTTTAATTAGTGACTGCCTTGTTACGAATCCGATTAAGAAAAACATTTAAAGGCTAGGGATGTAGCTCATTGGTGCCTCTGCCTGCATGGCAAGTACCAGGTCCTGAGTTTGATCACTGATTCTACAAAAGTAAAAGAAAAAGATAAACATTTAAAAGGCAACAAATGCTGCAGACCTTTAAGCCTTTAAGAGTAGGTATAATTTGGGCCAGGGATTTAGCTCGGTGGTTTCCTCGTCTGCTTTGTAAGTGCAGGATCTCAAGTTCGATCCCTGGTTAAACCACATACAATGATGGGAGTGGTGATTCACGCCCATCAGCAGTCAGTTACTACATACCACAGTGATGCCGGGCATGGTGGCTCCTGCCTGTAATCCCGGCACTCAGAAGGCAGAGGCAGGAGGACTGCTGAGTTCAAGGCTTGCCTGGCTACATAGTGAGCTCAGGGGCAGCCTGAACTACAAAATGAGACCCTGACTCAAAAGAAAAAAAAAGACATACTTTTAGGAGGCCTGTTACTGAACTCATTGGTCCTAGGTCTCATTCATTGTTACCTCTTTTTAAAATTCTTATCAGTGTTTAAAATACATTATTAACTACCCATTCTGGGAATTGGTACATATTCATATTGCATTTGACCCTTTTTACTTCCCCTTCCCTATCTGTCTTCATTATCTAACCCTCTAAACACTTAACATCTGGAGAGGACTTCAGAAGCAAGGAACTAACTTGAGGAAAACACATTCTCAGGCCCACAAACCCAGGTCTAGATATGACATTCTCCTTGGGTGTTTTTATTTCATTCTCCCTAGTGTTTTTATTTCACTTGAAACAGTGGAATAAGGCACCCTTTTAGTTTACTGACATTTTAGTACTAACAAGAACCAATCTACAGTAAAATCTGTAAAAAGCAGAAAAACTGCCACACAAAGCTAAGTCAACAATGAAAATCTGTCACTGGTCTTGTCTATATCAATTTACATTCCCTTGGATGCTTTTAAAATAGTGCTATTTATGAAAGGTCTTACTTTTCAATCATTTTCTTGTTACGTTTTCTGAAAAGCTGAATAAATGAAAATTATTCAGGATAAAATTTTATTACACGTAGTCAGATTTCTTTTTATCAAAGAAATTTATTTGCATGTAAATAAACAGTTTTTGTAATGTTTTGGGGGAATAAAATCCCACAGGTTTTTATCCACGTTCAAAAAAATGAAAAATCCCAAAGTATTTACAGAACGGCCATACACACAGAAAATCAAATTTGAGATTTTTTTTTTTTTAAGAAAAGACCCTCTCCACTGCTCCTGATGTACATTTTGAAACTCAAATTTGAAACTGAGATCTTACAGCTGAGCATGTTTCCCAACATAGCTTCTGAGATTCAGTACTTCCTGCCCCTCAAAAACTAGAACACAAGGATAGAAGGAAATGGGCAGGAACCAGGGATGGAGATGAAGAAAATGAGACTGCCCAAATGTTTCCTATACTGACATCTGCTTTAAGTGACTCACTGTGGATACTGCATGACTCACCAGCTCCCTGGAAGGGTTTCTTGTGAAAATTCATGATATTGCTGCCTGAAGAAGGAAAACCCTTTTGAGGAGTCACCAACCTCAAGGCAGCTTTTGGCAATTACATCCCACTTCAATTGCCCCCAACAATACTTGTTTTAAGACACAGTGAATTTGAATCTGAAATTTTCATGTACATCAGAGCAGATTTTGACCAAAAACCCCTAACATAGAGCTGAAAGACAAGAGGAATCATGTCAACCTAAAAATACATAAGACACCAGCAGCAGAAGATAGGTAGATGACTTCACATCTTTGCCGTCTTTTGAAACAGGAGAATGAATACACCTAGACAGGAGGGAGGTGTCCCAGGCTTGGTTATTCTGCCTCTTCTCCTCCACCCTGTGAAGAAATGCAGTGCTCCCTGGTTCTCAGGCAGGGTGAAGCAGTTTAGCCCCGGCTCCCTGTTAAGCAAGTTCAGATGCTGGGTCAGTGTGTGGGGTGTGCCCATCGACAATTCAGGGGCTTATCCTTCATCCAGATCCTAACTCAGGATTCTTTGATCTGGGATGAAGACAGAAAAAGAGAAAAAGCTTCCCAGTTTACTCATTTTGGCATTTGTTGGCTCTGCTTGGGGGAACTGAGCCCAATACTACATAGAACATTCCCCACACCATTTCCCCACCCAGAGCAAACTTTAAAACCATTTAACTTTTAAATTTCTTACAGAAACCAATGGGACATGACTCCAACTAGTTGACAAACTTGTGAGAAATCCAACCTGTTTGTATGGCTGAGAGGCTGCTACTATATCAGCACAAGATAAAGCACTCTGGTGTCACCTTCCCCATGTCCTCCTTAGTGTCACCCAAGACATCTGACTCTGACATGGTAACCGATAACTTTTCTTGTTCCACTTTGCAATGTTTGGCTTCCTACATCTTATTACTTTGGGACACAAAAGTGGCGGAGTTGTTGAGAGCTGATGACCACAAAAGGGAGAACACTAAAGGAAATGAGAGACAGAAAAGAAAGCCAAAGCAAACATTCCAGACCTATGCTAACTCCAACCTGCAGAAAGAGCTGAATATAGAAATTTTCTTCCATATCTGATAAAGTCACTCCACTCATGACACACACACATGAATCACCTGGTGGTGTTTTGTTTGTTTTATAATCCAGAAGAGTTGTGCTGGGGACTCTGCCCCGCTCTGCTGATAAGATCCTGAATGGAATCATCAGGAATGGCACAGTGCAGGTGTCAAAATCAAAAGTAAGGCCGCAGAATTTTGAGAGGACCCTCCAAATACTGAGAACTTCTGTGTACTCAAAACAGTCTCCTAGATTTCTGTATTTGTGAGAAAGGCTTCTTATTGATGTCTTGCAGAATCCAGACTCAGACCTGTTTCTCCAAAAAGGTCCAATTGTGTTGCTACATAGTAGCAAGGGTTTATCTTCATGCTCACCTGGTATTTTAGGCCCCCTTACTTCAAGTGAGCGTGAAATTGTTTTAAATGAATTATGGCTGCAACAATTTTTTTTTTTTTTTTTTTTTTTTTTACTATTTTATCCCAGGGAGCATACAGTGGAGTGATTAAAGTCTGAACTCCTCCTCCTTTTGATGAAGAGAAACAAAGAGCTCAGCTCTTAGGAATGGCGTCAGTTCTCCAGCAAACTGGGATGTGGACTTTTGGCACATTGTGGAAATAGGAGAACTGTTAATTCTGTAATGGTTTTCACGCCTCTGAGTCAGGAAGGCTGTCCCCTATTACATTTTACTGCATCTGAAAACATGTTTACATCCCAAATAGCCACCCTAGCTTTTTTTTTTTTAAAAGGAAAAAGAGTACAACTTATACCTCCACAGGGAAGTAACTCCTAATATTCCTATGATATCTGAACCCTATGAAAAACTTCCTAAAATAAAACATCATTTTGGTTTTTCTATTTGACTCCAAAGGTGGGCTCTGACTAACCTGCTTGAGCTTACTGGTATATACCAGCACAAGTTTCAAGCTCCCTACCTCCAAACAAGCCCTGCTCTTCCACTTCCCATCATTTTCAACCCTAAACTTCATAGATTCATTTCGAACAAAACGTATAAAAACAAACATAAGGGTTAAAATATTACAAATAAATAGCTAAAATCTTCCCTCCCCCAGTCACTCCTAAGAAACAAAAAACAAACATTGCTTAAGTGTCCAAAATGACCCAAGTCCTTCATTTGCCCATGCCTCAAGTGGACAATTACCCAAACAGAGGTGAACAACCTTCATGCAAATGCATCAAGGAATGTATTGCTTTTTCATTTGCTGCCCAGCCCTTCAAATGCATGCACTAAAATGCGTTTAAAACATGGCCTAAAAATGGAAACAGGGAGGAAAAATATATATGAATATTTCCCACGAAACTGTTTTCCCACCCTTCCCTCTCCAGACCTCCCCCCACCCCCTCCCTCTCTTAAGCAAGTTTTTTTTTTTTTAAACATTTTCTTTGACAAAGGAGTAAGGAATTTTTGATAGCCAGAATCTAACTAACCCTGTGGTCTCTTCAGTAGGGTCTGGATATGTTTCTAAATTCACCCAGCTTATCAAAGCCATGCCGTTTTAGACTCTCAAACATAAATCAGACCTGTCTGACTCACGCCCTATGTTGGTTTAACATATAAACTTATCAATAGTTTCTTCTCTGGCTACGTTTCTTTAGAAACAAGGTTCCTAATTGCCAATCAGGGCTACATCCATAAGATCGTCATCTTCCTCCCCAATCATAAAGTCAGGGCTGAGCCTTGAGGGCCTGTCTGCAGATAAGATTGTGTTACTTGTCATAGACAAGGACTGGTCTGAAGAGATGGGTGATTTAGACCAACTCTCTGGCTTGATGCTGTGAGACTTTTTTTTGTCTCTCTCTTTGTCCCGGTCTCTGTCTCTGTCTTTGACTTTCTTCTTTTCCTTTTTGTGCTTCTTGTGTTTCTCTGTGCTATATTCTGGAAGTGGTCGGATGCCATCGTCTGAACTGGGACTGTTCTGATAGGACTTCTCTGCTATGGAGGAACCTGACTCACTTTCACTGTCCAGATTCTGAGGGGTGTACGCCGGTGACTTACTATGGCTGGGAGAGCCACGTTCATGCTTTGGAGTGGAACCACTGATCAGTGGAGAGCCATAGTTTTTGGAGGAGCTCATCTGTGGCCGGAGCCCATCCCCACTACTTTCCCCAGGTTTCTGCAAAGTCACTTTGGCTTTAATGCTAGGGGAGCCTCCGTCATGCTTACTGATGATAATTTTTGCCACACCTGTGCTCCCCACATTTTTTGAGTCTGAGGTCTTCTTAGAAGAATCCACTGAACCCCCAGAAGTAGACACCTTTGATTTGTCTTTATCACTTTTTTCACGCTTGCCCTGAAACTCTCCTCCTGACATGTTATGTTTGGAGGACATGAGATGGCTAGAAGAATTTGTGCTCACTCCTATCTGACCATCCATCGCGTCTTCACTCCCAGGACCACTAGTGACAACCCCATGCTTCAGTTTATCTATGACAGCTGTCAAGGACGGCTTTTTATTTCTGCTGGGAGATTTCCCTTTGGAACTCCCGTGCTGGTTCTGAGAGGATGACATGGAAGAGCCACTTGAGGAAAATGAGGACGAAGATGCTGTACAAGAATTAGATGATGGGGGCGTTTTCTGGGACAATGAGCCTGAGGATCCTAACCCTGAAGATGACTTCATGCCAGAGCTTGAACTAGTTCCAGACATGTGAGAACCACCAGAACCTGAACTGATAGGAGACTTGGCTTTTGAAGATGGGGGAGTCCCAGGAACAGGCTTCATTGGAGAGGCCAGCTTATCAGAGCCTCCAGGAGGCCGTGAATGAGAAGGAGATATGTTTGGTTTACTTAAAGGATTCATAAGTGATGATGGCTTGCCTTGAGGTTTCATCTTGGTGCTGCTGGAGCCACTGCTCAGTCCATGCTTGGTAATAGGAGAGGAGCCTGGCTTCCCTCCAGACTGGGATGAATTTTTGGACTGACTCGATCCAGAAGAGCCCTGACTAGAATAGACACTGCTAGCTACCTTGGAGCTTGATGAACCTTCTGATTTACTGCTTTTCATCTTGCCTGAGGTGGAAGCAGAAGATGAGGAAGAGGAAGAGGAAGAATGGCTATGGTGGCTTTTACTGCCCGAGGAAGACACAGAACCACTGCTGGTATATTGACTGTGAGAGGAGGGCTTGCCCACCATCACAGTTCCCTTAGGAATCTGAATAGTAATTTTGGGAATGGGTGGTGTAGCAACACCTGGGGGTGTCTGAGATCTTCCTGAACTGCCTGGAGATTTGGACCCACCAGTACTAGTGGGTGGTGTAAAAGGTCGATTAGAAGAACTGTGAGATGGAGACTTGCCCTCAGTGTCCGCCTTCTTCCGTTTGGGAGGTTTATCCTTGCTCTTCCCATCATTAGAAGGGGTCCGGCTGCGCTTTCCTGATTTGCTATCTAATCCTGGACCTGACAGACTGCTATTAGTGGTTCCATTGCCTTCTTTCACCCTCTTTGGAGTCTTCTCTTTCCCTAAGTCTCCAGTAGTTAATAAAGGACTCTGACTACCACTGTGATGCTCCATGAGCTCTGCAGTTCCCAAAGCCTTCCCAGTGACTGATATAATACTGAAATCAACTGTGTCAGCTTGGTTATTGCCTTTAAACTTTGCCTCTCCATTATCACCTCCAAGCATTGGCACCCCCAAAGTATTTAGTGCCTGAGAGGCAAATCCTTTGAAATCATCATTATCCCCACTTTGGCTGCTTTCATCAAAATATTCTTCTCCAAAGCCACTTTGGCTCTGGCTATTCAATAAATCAGGATTGAAATCCACTCCATCAGGAAAGAAATGATTGGTAGGTGAGTCACTACTGGGGCTTCCAGTGGCATCTGCAATAAGGTCAGCTGGGTCAGTATATGGATTCTCATTATTATTAGTTTGAAAGACATCAGAGTCAAAGAGGGCACTCTGAGAATGCCCAGAACTTGAAGAATCTCGAACAGGGGTACCAATGGGTGGGCAATCGTCACTTGTGCTGGGAAGCTTAGATGCTTCTTCTGCAATGTCAGAAAGTATATCAGTTACGTCTGGGCCAATGCTGTCTGAACTGGACAGCCGGACCATCCTTTGAATACTGGGTTGGGGATGAGGTACTGGTTGTGGATAAGTTGTTGGGGGAGTGCTGCACTGGCTTGGAGCCGGAGTGATGTGTGGCGTATCCAGTGTGTCAGCTGTCATATTGACATCAAAGATAGGGTTCTGTGAGTCAACATCCATTGAAAAGAGCTCCCTCTGAAAGTCATCTTCAGTCTGATGCTTGGGTTTGTCAGGTGGTAATCTTGATGACTTCTTCTTCTTGGTCTTGTTGCTCCCCGAGCACATTTCCATCCGGGGTGAGCCAGAAGAGGAGTTCTGCCTTTCTAAAGGGCTGCTTCCATAAAGGGTTGAGAAATCCTGGGCAGGATTATCTTTAAGAAGGTTCATGAGCATCGGGTGGTTCTTGGTGTTGCCGGCCATCGAAGAGACAGGTGGCGGCGTGTGATGAGGAGGGGTCGGACTCGAGCCAATGGTAGACCCCCCGTTCCCTGTGATTTGCAACAAACTGGTAAGAATTGGGTTCTGAGATACCTTGCTGAAGTCCTCCCCATGGCCCACCGACTCATGCCGATCTTTGATGCTCATGCTCATATTAAACAAGGTGGTAATGGGACCCCCCGGAAAGGTGTTTGTTGGTGTAGTGGTACCACTCATTGGGTTGTTGCCTGTGGTCATGCCATACCCTGGGCTGCTAGCCGGGGGCAGGTTCTTTTTCACCATGTCTTCAACTGTTTCTGCAATGAGGGACAGTGCTGGGGTGTCAGCCTGAATGGTTTCAGCCTTCCTCCGAATAGCCCTCATCGTCACAGGGATGGACATACATCTGTAACATAAGATGGAAAAATCAAAGTTAATGCTCCATCAGTTGCTAATGAAACCAATTTTTCTCTTGGGAAAACAGACTCCGGTTTTTGCTGAGATTTAGATAAGCCATTACATTCGCAATAAACAGTTTTCAGACCAGGAAGTAATCTGCAAAGTAAGAGTAGCTGAAGCAAATGCCAAAGCCTTGGACTTACTCTAAAAAGAATCTGACTAGTAGGTAAGTGTTAACCTCTTATAAAACACACACCAAAAGCAACAACAAATAAGGACAAAATAATTAATTTCATTTTCAAGTAAAAGAAAACTGGTAAAATGAAATTCAGTAAGATACAGTTTTTCTCACTTCATGATCTGAATAATGAACCACTCAAAAGTATCTTGACATTTAAGTTCCAAATCTTAATGACTTAGATTGTGCCAAAGCTAATCACTGTGACAAGTGCTGCCGCCACTGGGACTAATGTTTAAACTGAGGTAAAGCTTTTTATTTTTTTTGAGACAGGATCTATCTTTGTGGTTCAGGCTGGCCCTGAGCTCACTCGATAACCCAGGCAAGTCTCGAATTCAGCAAATCCTCTTGCCTCTGCCTCCTGAATGCTAGGATTACAGGCCTGAGCCACCACGCCTGGCACTGTGCAATGTGGTACTAATTGCTGATGGGCGTGTGTTACCAATCCCAGTACTGTTGTATGTGGTTACTGAAATCGAACCAGGTACCTTGTGCTTGCTAGGCAGGCGCTGGAACCACTGAACTAAATCTCTAGCCCAGATCAGACATTTTTTATCTCTACAATACATTTGTAAGATACATTTGAAAACATCCAATTTTTTATTATTGAATCAAACAGTAATACTTCTGGCTTTGTGGGCCACAGGTGTTCTAATTACTCTACTATCTTAGCTGCAAAGCTGCTATAGACGTGTTAAATGAATAGTGTTCCCATAAAAATTACTTCCATAGGGCTGGAGGGTTAGTTCAGTGGTTCCGGCGCCTGCCTCGCAAGCACAAGGTCCTGAGTTCCATCCCCAGTAACCACATATAATGCTGGGCATAGAGACTCATGCCCACCAACAATCAACACCACATACCACAATGCCGGGCGTGGTGGCTCATGCCTGTAATCCCAGCACTCAGGAGGCAGAGACAAGAGGATTGCTGAGTTCACGGCGGCTTGCCTGGGCTCCATAGTGAGCTCAGGGCCAGCCTGAACTACAAAGTGAGACCCTGTCTCAAAAAAAAAAAAAAAAATTAGTTCCATAATAGACTGCCAGTACCTGCTTTAGAAATATTCCCAATAGGGGCCAGGGATTTAGCTCAGTGGATACAGCATTTGCCTCCTAGGTGCAAGGTCCCTACTGAGTTTGATCCCTGGTATCACATACCACAATGTCAGGCATGGTGGCTCATGCCTGTAATCCCAGCACTAGGAAGGAAGAGGCAGGAAGACTGCTGTGAGCTCAAGGCTAGCCTGGGCTACATAGAGAGGTCAAGGCCAGCCTAAAACAAAGCAAAACCTGTCTCAAAAAAAAACAAAATTATCCTCAATATTAATGTTTCTGAGAAGCTGACTAGCTTAAGTATCTGCCCACATTCTGTACTTGACATAGTACAACTACTCAAAATCAGCAAAAACAGACATGTGCAAATATTCTGCCTCTTATTTCAGCTTTCCCCACTTTCAAGGACCCTAATAAAAGTCTAAAGTTACCTACCTGCCTTACTAGTTTCTAGTGATGTTTCAAAAAAAACCCAAGATTCAGACCACTTTTGAATCCACAAGAAAAGAAGAATGAATTTAAAGCAGTAACTAAAAAGCTTTGTCCTTTATTTCCAATTCATTCTAATACTGAAAACAATATACTTTATACACCTCCTAGCAGGACGCTGGTGGAAAAGGGTCAGTGCTACCTTTGAACGACTTTGGCAATGAAGTCGTCTGTGCAGATGAGGGCATCTGACAGCCCCTTGTAGAGTTTGCAGCTCACATGTGTTGAGTCCTGCACATCCATTACCACTGAAAGACAAAATACAGAGGAGCTGCTTGAGACAGATTCTAAAACAGATCCAGGGATCATCCAGCTATCCTGAGAGAGGTGTGAGCCACCCACACAACTCACCACACACCAAGGAGTCATTCACAGGGTGCTGAAAAGATACACTGAAACGGGACTCTGAGAGAGGACATACTTCAAACTGGAGAAGCCCAGGAGAATCTGAAAGGCAAAGGAAAACCATAAAGCAATTAACAAGTAATAATCCTGAAATATGCACAATGAAACATTTCTCCTGTATTACAAACTCAACTCCATCCTTTCGTCACACAGGTGCTACGCGATCCATTGATGACAGAAAGAATCAATTTATTACAAATTTACATCAAAACTAATAATAGCCAATTGTGTTTGAGTAACATTAGCTTTCCAGGCCAGGCCTAGTGATGCATTCCTGTCATCCCAAGTGCTCAGGAAGCCAAAGCAGAAGGAACAAACACTGTGAATTTGAGGGTAGCTTGGGCATCGTTGTGACTTCAAGACCAGCCTGAACTACATAACAAGACCCTGTCTCAAACAAACAAAGAAAAACATTAGCTTTACAGAAACTTGGGTGAAAGGGTGATAAGTCTCACTTTTTATTTTTCCCCCAGAAACCAGGGATGGAACTCAGGACCCTGTACTTGCCAGGCAGGTGGTGCCATCACTTACCTACATCCCCTGCCACAAGTCTCATCTTTTTAAAGGGATATGACTTCTCCCCAGTGAACAAGGAGAGAAAAATAACAATAACAAATGATGAGGACTAAAAGCACTCTCCTGGACTGCAGATTTAGCTCAGTGGTTGAGGCACCTTCCTCCAAAGCTTCAGGTCCTGAGTTTGATCCACAGTACAAAAAACAAAAACAAAAACCAAAACCACTGTCCTACTAATCTAAGATTTAGACAGCAAGAAATCATGCTTCCAAATAAATATTTTAAAAATGTCTCTCACTGGGCCAGAGGGTTAGTTCATTGGTTCCGGTGCCTGCCTCACAAGCACAAGATCCTGAGTTCGATCCCCCGTAACCACATAAATGCTGGGCATGGAGACTCACGCCCACCAGCCATCAATACCACATACCACAGTGCCAGGCGTGGTGGCTCACCCTGTAATCCCAGCATTCAGGAGGCAGAGGCAGGAGGATTGCTGAGTTCAAGGCTTGCCTGGACTACATAGTGAGCTCAAAGCCAGCCTGAACTACAAAGCAAGACCCTATCTCCAAAAAAAAAAAAAAAAA
>PVIC010047424.1:0-13882 GCA_004025085.1 Thryonomys swinderianus | reverse complement strand
TTCAGGCTGGCCCTGAGCTCACTATGGTGCCCAGGCAAGCCGCCGCGAACTCAGCAATCCTCCCGTCTCTGTCTCCCAAGTGTGGTTTTTGAGACAGGGTCTCACTCTGTAGCCCAGGCCAGCCTTGAACTCAGTCATCCTCCTGCCTCTGCCTCCCGAGTGCTGGGATGACAGGCGTGAGCCACCACACCCTGCAAGAATCCATATATATATATTTTTTTCTTTGGTGGTACCGGGGATCGAACTTGGGCCAAGAATCCTTTTTTTTTTTTTTTTTTGAGACAGGGTCTCACTTTGTAGTTCAGGCTGGCTCTGAGCTCACTATGTAGTCCAGGCAAGCCTGGAACTCAGCAATCCTGTCTCTGCCTCCCGAGTGCTGAGATTACAGGCGTGAGCCACCACGCCTGGCACTGTGGTATGTGGTATTGATGGCTGGTGGGCGTGAGTCTCCACGCCCAGCAAGGAATCCATATTTTTATAATCTTATTTTCATTATAAGTTTTTAATTGGTATGTTTTGCTGGGGTTGGGATAGTGAATTCTTAAAATGACACTCACCTAAATCGACCCTCTCGGGTATGAACTCATCTAATTCTTACTGACTTTCGGGAGATGGATGCTGTTATCTTTGGGGTGTCTCGCACAGGGCCACATAATACAACATCTTGCAACTGTTTTAAATTTAGCATTCAAGTTTTGGGGATATGTGGCACATTTTAAAAAATAGAAGTGTTGTTAAAATACATGGATTTAAGAATTCTTGGTGATTAGATACACTAGGAAGGCCTGAAATTAGGGATGGTTATAGTTTCTTTTTCGTGTATGTCAGATGTGTTTTTGTAGATTGCTTCTAGTTTCTGATCCGTTATAGGCATTGTTCTCTCGGTTCCTCATGGTTCTGTTTGAATTTCTGTGAGCATTTGTTAGGAGTTGGCAGTGAACTAAATTGCTTCCATTCCTCAAAAAACTTGTTAATTTTGTGACAGAAGGCAAATATTTCTATGAAAGAAATATTTCTTAAGTACACTTATTTATTGGATCCATTTACACTGCCATTTGGGACAAATACGTAAGGGCTGTGTCGGTAGGAGTAGGGGATGAGATCACGAGAGTGGAGAGGGACCGAGAACGTGACTTTTGCGGAGAAGGGCGGATGGCAAAGGTCAGCGGAGGCGCTTCAGAGCGCAGGCGCCACGGAGGCAGCCCAGCGTTCCCGCTCCCCGCTGGCCTGGCCCCTTTCTCCTGGCCAGGCTAGGTCGGGGTTACCGGGCACGGTGTGCGAGGCCCTGCCGCGCCTGTAGCTGTAATGCCGGCCTCTGCGCTCTGCGTGGGGATTGCGGCCGTGGACGCGGGCTTCCCGCAGGGGCCAGTTTTGGAGCAGAATTGGGGGCTTCACACATCTGCTAAGTGTCTTCAGCATCCCTGCTGAGATTTGACACCTCAAAAGTTGGGTTTGATGAGCTGTAAAAGGAGGTGAACATCCGCTTTATTGACATTTTAAGGTTCCTGTGAATACTTTGAACCTTGTCATTCCTGGCACAGGCCTGTAATGCCGGCATGCAGGAAGCTGAAACAGGAGGATTGACCTAAGTTCAAGGCCCGCCTGGACTACATAGCAAGACCCTGTCTCAAAAACAAAATAAAACCTCGAAAAACTAGTAATGTGTTTTATTTATAAATTGATAAGGAACTACAGTGTTCAGCCAATTGAAGTAGTGTTTCATAATTCTTAATTTGTTTTGTTTTGTTCTGGTACCGGGGATCAAACTCAAGCCCTTGTGTGTCCAAGGTAGGCACAGTACGACTTGAGCTAAATGCCCAATCCCTAATGTCACCCCTATTTTTTTTTGAGACAGGGTCTCGCTGTGTAGTTCAGGCTGGCCCTGAGTTCACTATGTAGCCCAGGCAAGCCTCGAACTCAGCAATCCTCCTGCCTCTGCCTCCCGAGTGCTGGGGTGACAGGCGTGAGCCACCACGCCCGGCGTCACCCCTGTTTTTGTATTATGACCAAGCAGAGGCTGTGACAAGTGGGACTCTGTCCTGTGACCTTGCTTACCCTCTCTTCTGGAGTGGAGAAGTAAACTTCTGTCTAGTTCAGAAGAAAGCTTTGTCACAAAAGGACGCTTGTGGACAGCACTCCCCTTTATGGTGGTCGCGCCAGATGGAGCAGAGCATCGTGGGGCAGCTTAGTGCAGACGGGGTGCTGCCTTCTTGGGCACTGGTGGTGAGCCCGACAGCCCTGCCTGCCATCCTCTCGGCGGTCCCTGCTTTGTTCGTAACTTACACATGTCCTCGCTTTCCAGCGTCCGCAGGAGACGCCTGTCAGGGCGCAGAGCGACCGCTCCACTTCGCAGCCCAGCGTTGTCACGGCCTTCTGAAGGTCTCCAGAAGCCAGGGGACCAGGGGTGGTACTTGGCAAGACGGAGGGACCGAGAGGCGAACAGCCTTAACACAGAGACCCAGGGGTCGCGGTGGGTGCGCGTGCCAGGCAGGCGCGCTCCCAGAAGCAGAGCGCGGAGCTGCAGAACCTCCTGAAGCATGGGGTGGGAGCGCGGTGCAGCCCAGTGGCGCTGGGTGAGCAGAGTGCCCTGAGGTAAAGCATGGGGTGGGGGTTGGCAGCAGACAAAGGCCGGCCCTGCTGAGCATTATTTCCTTGTCACTGTCAGCCATTGTAACCGAGTCAGCTTTCAGGGACCCTTCAGGGGTTAGGGTGCCCGGTTTTCTCCCGTAGGGAGGATTGGCTAATCGTTTATTGTAAATTCCCAGGAGGGTAATCTGACATAGGTGTGTTTTTATTCCCTAATTTTTCTGCCTAGTTCACCTTTGTTGATTTAGGATCTCCTTCAGATTAAGAATAGGGTCACTGGGGCTGGAGATTTAGCTTAGTGATTCCGGTGCCTGTCTAGCAAACACAAGGTCCCTGGTTCGATCCGGTAACCACATACAATGATAAAATATCAGGCGTGGTGACTCACACCCACCAGCAATCAGTACCACCCACCACAATGCCGGGCATGGTGGCTCATGCCTGTAATCCCAGCATTCGGGAGGCAGAGGCAGGAGGATTGCTGAGTTCGAGGCTTGCCTGGGTTACATAGTGAGCTCAGGGCTAGCCTGAACTACGAAGAGAGACCTTGTCTCAAAAGGAAAAAACAAACAAAAAGAATAGGGTCCTTTTAGGCCTGCCCCAACCATGCATATATACAGAGGAGTTCATACATACAGTGGTTCCTAAAAGCACCTCAGAATGTTCATGGAGAAAGGGGAGATTACTGTAAGTATAGCCTTAATTTTTTTAAAGAATTCCCAATTCATAAGAATTCCTAATGCCGTTTGTGCTTTACCAATGATTGTAAAAGATACCTTGGACATATGTCACAGCTGATTTTGGCACACACATGCCCTACAGTACCTTGAAGTCAGGGCTGCTGAACTACTTTGAAAACACGACCGTAAGAGAGAGTCTGTTCTCTGTCGCAGCAGCCTGTCGTGAGAGAGAGGAAGCGCTCACACAATAAGCTGCGCTGCCTCACTCTTGCACCTTTATTCTGGTTAGTAGGGTTGAATGGACCACGTTTTAACTCTGATCTGTTCTCTTTCTGCATTCTGATAACGCAGGGAACCCGGCCTGCATGTGCTCGGATGAAAAGTGATCGAAAAACTCAGTCTGTGTACGTGTGGGAAAGGCACCCTTTCGAGGGATACGTCATCTTTTTCACTGTCTCTCTAGTCTGCAGTGTGAACTTAGTTTTTAAGTCAAGAGCTCGCCATCGCCTTCAGGTCAACGGACGTTTGTTGTGCCACATTCTGCGCATCAGTAAAGAATTCGGAACCTTCCCCAGTCCTCTCTGATGGGACCTTTTCTTAGAAAACCCACTGCACTTGTTCTCTCTCTCTTGGAGTTTTGACATTCTAAAAAAATTTTGCATTTATTTTATGAGTGCCTTAGTTCAGGAATTACTGAGTGCCCCCCTTCTAGCTGCCAGAGATCAGGATTGGCTCTGGATTCTTTGGCTTGTTTGTTGTGCATTGAGCACAGGCCTCGTGCAATGTTGTACAAGTATTATACACACACAACGGAGAAATGGAAGCTCTCCCAAGGAGTGCAGGTCACAGGGAGGCCCTCAGTCTGGTCTTCTCCCGAGGCGACCTCTTGCTGTTTCTTGTGCTGCCTTCCGGGACTGATCTGCGGTGATTTCCAAACCGTGGCTCGCAGACTTTTCAGGGCCCTTGAGCTCTTCCTGGAGGCCGCGAGGGGAAATGATTTTCCCAGTACAGTAATCCCGAGAGGCCGCGTCCGCTCTCAGTCCCGACTTGCTGGTGTCTAAGGACAGTGTCAGGGCGGACCGCTGGTGGGAAGGGCAGCCGAGCCGGCCAGCGCCCCAGGAGAGCCCGGGAGCTCGCGCCTGCCGTGCCCGAGGCGCGGGGCCTGTGGACGCGGCGCGGCGGAGGGCGCCGGCTCCCGACCGGCTCGGGGTCTCCTGAGGGCCGCTGGTCACCGACGGGTGCGCGGCCTCCCGCTCCGCTCCTCGCCCAGAGGCTCTGGGGACTGAGCCTGCGCTTCCCGCCGGGCTGCGTCCCTCGGGCTTCAGAAAGTTTCAGTTTGAAGATATATTTGGTAATATTCACAGTTCCTTCCTTGCTCCCAGTAGGATGCTGCGCTGCGGTCCGGCGGCGCGGAGCTGCCGGCCACGGGGGAGGACAGGGAGGCGCCCGGGCCGCCCGGCACCTCGTCCGCGCCTGGGGACCCCGGCGCAGGGCTGCGGACGCGTCCCGGGGCGGGCGAGGGCCGGTCCTGTCCGCGGCCCTGAGGGGGCGCCGGGCCTTGGGGCCTCGGGGCGCTGTGTCCAGGCGGGGCGTCACCTGGCAGGATCCGTGCCCCCCCCACGCACGGGGGGAGGGGCTGAGGGCGGAGTAAGTGCGGGGCGCCCGGCCTGCTGCCGTTTCGGGGCGCCCGCGCCGCTGTGTCCCGTAAACGCCAAGAGGACGACGCGTGCGTGTGCGTGTGCGTGTGCGCGCGCTCCCGCAGGTGCTACGAATGGGGAGGATTTGCCGTCCTGGCGCTGTCACCCCCACTGTTAGCCTCGCAGGCGCCGGGGACCGCCAGGGGTGCCGGATTTCCGGGAGGAGTCACCGCGGAGTGGAGACCTGGCCTCGAACTCCCAGAGCTGGCTGGGATCTGAGGCCCGTGACGCCGCTTCCTCTCTCCGGGGACTCTCCGCGCGCAGGTTCTCCCGGGGACCTTTGTCTTGTGTGCGCCTGCAGCACCCGCAGTCCTGAGCTGGGGAGGGCGGCGTTGCTGGCCAGCAGGGCGCGCCAGTCCCGCAGGGGGCTTGGTCTCCAGGCCGGGTGCGTGTCGGGATGAGGCTCAGGGGTTGGGGTGCAGGTGGACCGGCACGAAGAGGCCAGATACAGCGCCACCCGCAAGTGTGAGCACGGGGAGTATTGTCACCCCTGCCTAGTTCCTGGTGCCCCTGGTGCCAGTGCGGGTGATATGTGGCTCCTGTGACCTTCCTTTCATGACTGGGACAGACCGTGTCTCAAATTTTGAAAGTTGAAAAGTGTATCAAGGTCTGGTGTGGTATATATTTATTTAATGTAGAAATGAATTCATGGGAGATGTCTTACCACTTCACTATAACTGGAGAAATGGTAGAAGTGAAGTAGGGTTAAATTAGAAGGAGAGCGAGCGTGTTTACTTTATTTTGAGACAGGGTCTCACTTCGTAGTTCAAGCTGGCCCTGAGCTCACTATGAGGCCCAGGCAAGGCTGGAACTCAGCAATCCTCCTGCCTCTGCCTCCCGAGGGCTGGGATAACAGGCGTGAGCCACCACGCCTGGCACTGGTGTGTGGTACTGACTGCTGGTGGGCGAGAGTCACCACGCCTGGTATTGTTGTATATAGTTCGGGGATCGAACTCAGGACCTTGTGCTTGGTAGACAGGCAATGGAACCAGTGAGTCAAATCTCTAGCCCCAAAGCTTACTTTATTTTGGCAGTACATTTTAAATTTTATTTTTTAAAGCTTATTGTTGGTATAGTTTTAGGTTCATAGCAACGTGGAGAGGAAAGTGTGAGTTCCATGTCCTCTCAGACCCCATGCACAAGGTCCCCATTGTGGCTGCGGTGGCTTGTAATGAAGGGTGCCTTCGGATGGGGCCAACACGGTCCCTGTGGTTTAATGTTTATACTCTAAAATTATCTAACATTTCCAGTATTATACTCATCTGTGTAAAATACTAGGAAATTATAACCTAGTTTGCAAAGAAAGAACTCGGTAGTCAGATAAGACAAGCTGGTTAAAGATAATTGTTACTTCTGCTGTTTACCAATAAATAATGGCCTGGTGTGCTGTGCCAGGACACCCTCTCTTGGGCACCGGAGGGCATGGTCTCTGCCCAGAAGTTCCTCAGTGCTGCAGGCTGCGGCTTAGGTAATGGCTGGGAAATGCCCCTGCAGGGCTCTGTTGGAGGCTGTGGCTTTCATGGCCTAGCAGAAAAGACACGGAGAAGTCTTATTTCTCCTTTAGGCTACACTAACTATTCAGGACTTAAGAGTACTATTTTTTTATTAATACATTTGCTATTTTAATAAATGTTTTTAGATCATTTACATTTATTGATGTGATAACTAATTTGTATATTGGAAACATTTTAATATGTGTTGTGCTTTTTGCATTCACAATTTCTAATACTTTTTAGCAAAATAGGTACATTTTATATACACATCACAATCACACTGCACATTGAGGATTTGTACCAGTATATGACACGACTTAATTCTTACTTTTCCCACTCCCCTGCCCACCCTGCAAGCCCCTACCCTCTAGATATGTAAGCTTTATTTCCCCTCCTTTTTTTTTTTTTGCCATCACAGTTTTTTCTTTCCCCTCGTTAACTAGGGATAAGTAATGAAGTAAAGAGTACAATTTTGGAAGTAACAGAAAAGAGAACTTTATTTCTTTTCCAATTTAAGACATTTTTCTGCAGTATCTTTAATAATCTTTATGCTAGGTCTCAAATGGCATACTTGTTCATATGCTGAAACCTTTACCCTTAATGAGTTACTTTTATGATAGGACCCACATAGAGGAATGAGCGTTAGGCACAGTCACAGGCAGGGCCCTCGTGCGGTAGGGCCGGTGTCCTCTGAACACCAGAGCCCAGGGACGGGACGGAAGGCCGAGGGTGCGGCGCGAGGGCGGCTCTGTACACGCCGAGGCCAGCGGGCTGCGGGGAGGACAGGCAGCCCCGTGGGGCAAGTCCCGCTTCGCGGGCTGCATCTGAAAAGCTGGCCGGAGGAGAGCAGAGCAGGCGAGCAGGGAGCAGCCGCTGTGCCCAGCAGCGCGGCCAGGACTGCACAGCGGGCGGGGGGCAGGTGCCTGGTACGGACTCTGTGCCTGCTGGTAAGGGCTTGATCAGGTTCCCTGTGGCGCCGAGCGGGCTGAAGTGGGCACTGGTGCCCCAGCAGCAGGCCGCCGGCCGTGTGAGTGCGGAGGGGCAGCGCCTGGAGGCCCTGGAGGGCACTTCCCGTGGAGGTGGAGTATTCTTCGCCGCCCACCGCAGTGGCCACTGGCCACGGATGGCTATGAAAACCTCGGAATGTGGCCAGTGCTATTAGGGAACCAGAGGCTCAGTTTACTTTAAATTCATTAATACAAGAACCACAAATGGCCGGTGGCCGTCATATTGGGTGCCATAGCAAAACATGTGCTCCTCTCGCCGGCGTTCTGGGATCGGCTGCTGACCCTCAAACCCCACTGCAGGTGGGTTTCTGCCCCTGCTTTGCCCAGGGGGATGCGGTGGAAATGGTGGAAATGCAGGCGGTCTCATCAGACCTTGCAAACAGTGATGGCCAATTCTCTGTTTTTTAAAAGGGACTGGCAAGGAGCTGGGGATTTACCTCAAGTGGTACCGTGCCAACCTTGGGTGCACAAGGGCCCGAGTTCGATCCCTGGTACCGCCAAAAAAAAAAAAAACAAGAAAGAAAAAAAGAAAAAGGACTGGCAGAGTGGTTTTTCTTGGGTGGTATTTGTTTGAGACTGGTCTTGCTCTCTACCCCAGGAGGGCCTCAAACTCACACTCTTCCTGCCCCAGCCTCCTGAGTGCTGGGATTTCAGGTGTGCACTATGTGCCCAGTATTCTCGGGAGCTTCTTTAAAACAGTTCCTCCTCAATAAATGATAGAATCAGCAGTTCCTTTTTTTTGTAAAGATATTAAACAATTGTTAAACTACTCTTATATATTACAGTCAGGGTTTGCAAGAGAATAGATTTAATACAGAATGTATAATTTGTAGGATTACTTTGTAATTTTTACCCAAAAAATCAGGACTATGAGAGGCCTGTCCACATGATGGAGACACAGACCATCCAGCCAGGGCTGGACCCTACGGCACTGTCCCGTGTAAGTCCAGCCAGAGGCCTGGAGCCTGTGACAGAGACTCATCCACGTCCACGTCCAGGGTCTGCACCGCGAAGGCCCGAGATCCATGGCGGAAGCTAGAAAGTGGGCCGGTGGGTGAAGGGTCCATGCCGTCAGCCTGGCCAGTCTGCACTGGAGCCAGGAAAAGCCAGGGCTCCCTAAGGAGAGCACAGCCATGCTCCACGGAGAGGACCCAGGCCCCTCGGGGGACAGGAACAGCAGGGTTTATATCAGGAAGAGCAGCGGCGTCCGATCTTACGCTCCAGTTCCCCACACCAGCCCAGTTCATCTGGGTGTTCCGGGTTAGCCATCAGCTAACGTATCATGCTGTGTAGTCTTCCTGGCCATCTCTCTCTCTCTCTCTTTCTCTCTTCTTCCTTCCTTCCTCCCTCCCTCCCTTTCTCCCCACTTCCTCCCTTCCTTTCTTCCTTTCTTCTTCGTGTACTATTTTTTCTCTCTCTTTTTTTTTGAGACAGGGTCTGGCTTTGTAGTTCAGGCTGGCCCTGAACTCACTATGTAGCCCAGGCAAGCCTGGAACTCAGCAATCCTCCTGCCTCTGCCTCCTGAGTTCTGGGATTACAGGCGTGAGGCACCACACCCTGTGCTGTGGTATGTGGTATTGATTGCTGCTGGGCGTGAGTCACCACACCCAATATTGTATATGGTTGCCGGGGATCGAACTCAGGAGCTTGCACTTGTGAGGCAGGCGCCGGAACCGCTGAGCTAAATCTCCAGGCCTGCAGAAGCTTTTTAATAAGATCAGATCCCGGGGCTGGAGGGTTAGCTCAGTGGTTCTGGCGCCTGCCTTGCAAGTGCAAGGTCCTGAGTTCGATCCCCGGTAACCACATACAATGCTGGGCGTGGAGACTCATGCCCAACAGCAATCAGTACCACATACTGCATACCACAGTGCTGGGTGTGGTGGCGCACGCCTGTAATCCCAGCACTTGGGAGGCAGAGGCAGGAGGATTGCTGAGTTCGAGGCTTGCCTGGGCTACATAGTGAGCTCAGGGCCAGCCTGAACTACAAAGTGTGACCCTGCCTCAAAAAAAAAAAAAAAAAAAAAGATAAGATCCCATTTGTTGATTCCTTCAGCTAGTTCTTGTACTGTAGAGGTTTTGTTCATAAAGGCTTTCCTAAGCTAGCGTCTCTAAGAGTTCTACATAGCCTGTTTTGCAGCAGGCTTAGTATTTCTGTTTTAATATTTAGGTCTCTCATCCAATTTGATTTTAGTTTAGTAAATGTGTCTGTCTCTCTTCTCCTCCCTCTCCTCTTTGCTCTCCCTCTCCTCCTCCTCTCCTTCTGTCCTTCCCTCTCCCTCTTTTCGTCTCCCTCTCTTGATTTATAAAGATTATCCTGGCAGGACTGGAGATTGAGCTCAGTGGTTCTGGTGTCTGCCTAGCAAGCACAAGGTCCCTGGTGTGATCCCTGGTAAACACATACAACAATACCTGGCATGGTGACTCATGCCCACCAGCAATCAGTACCACACAGCACAGTGCGGGGCGTGGTGGCTCACGCCTGTCATCCCAGCACTCGGGAGGCAGAGGCGGGAGGATTTTGCTGAGTTTGAGGCTTGTCTGGACTACACAGTGAGCTGAGGGCCAGCCTGAACTACAAAGCGAGACCCCGTAACAAGAAAAACAAAAGATTATCTTGGCAGCATGTGGAAGATTGGATATGTCTGAAATTGGAGCAGAAAAGTGGTTGCATTTCTCGGATGAGGAAGTAGAAACAACAAATAAATACATGAAAAAATGTTCAACATCACTGGTCATTCATGACTTGCAAATAAAAACAATACCAATATTCTGTCTCACTCCAGAAAGCATGGCTATTGTCAAGAAACCAACCAATAATAAAGCTGGAGGGGAGAAAAGAACCTTTCTCCACTTGTAGGGATTGGAGACTGGTGCAACTCTTGTGGAGATCAATGTGGAGGTTTCTCAGAAAACCAAAACTAGAAGTTCCGTTTGACTCAGCTATTCCTCTTCTTGGTATCTCCCCAAAAGAAAAGCATCACACCACAGTGATATTTGCACACCCATGTTTATAGCAGCCTGGTTTATAACAACTACATTTTAGAAGCAGCCAAAATGCCCATCAACTAATGAATGAATAAAGGTGTGCTTTTTTTTTTTTTTTTGAGACAGGGTCTCGCTTTGTAGTTCAGGCTGGCCCTGACCTCACTAGGCAAGCTTCGAACTCAGCAATCTTCCTGTCTCTGCCTCCCGAGTGCTGGGACTACAGGCGTGAGCCACCATGCCCGGCACTGTGGTGTGTGGTATTGATGGCTGGTGGGCATGAATCTCCACGTCCAGCATTGTATGTGGTTACTGGGGATCGAACTCAGGACCTTGCGCTTGCGAGGCAGGCGCCGGAATCACTGAGCTAAATCTCAGGCCCCAAGGTGTGATTTTTTTTTTTTGTACAATGGAATACTACTCTACCATAAAGAAAAATGAGCCTCAGACATTTCCAGCTTGAGAACCTACTTTTAAGTGAAATAAATCAGACATACGTTTTCAAATACGGCATTGTTTTTCTGGGGGGAGAAACTGAAATGGAAATAAAATACATGACAAATATTGGGAAATGGGAAGAAAATACATAGGAAAAGGAACAAAGGGGGAGGGAGGGAGAAAGGAAGTAAAGGATAAGAAGAAAGTGAAAAAAGAAGTCAGAAATGGAAACAGCTTTTATACATGGGGAGGGGAGTGGGCGTGGCGGAGAGGGGGATGGGAAAAAGGCCGATGTACCACGTACAGGTGCAGATGCTCTACGATGATTATTAGCATGGTGATGTGTCCCTAAAGTATACAAATAAATGTTTCGTTATTAAAAAAAAAAACAAAGAAAAAAGGGCCTGTTGCCCTGTGGACGGGCTGAGCCAGTGTGAAGAAGAGGGCGAAGTGGAGCCCGCAGGCCTCCCCGTGAGGAGGCGCTCGATCGGCGGAGGCCTCAGGACGGGCGCCGCGCCGGGGAGGCCAGGCGGGGGCGCTGCTGTCCGCGGCGGGCGGGCGGCGGGCGGGCGGGCGGGCGGCGGCGGCCGGGGTGCTGGCGCGGGGCCGCGGGCCGTGACAGCCCGACACGCGCGCCGCGGGGGTTGGCGGAGCGTCCTCTGCCTCTCGCGGCCTGTGGCGGTGCCTGGGAACACCGGCGTCCGGCCTGCGAGCTCGTCCCCGGAGCCCTGGGACCCACCCGGGCGAGCGAGGCCGAGCCCCGCCGTGCCGAGGTTCGCGCCGCGTCCTGGCGGCGGCAGCCGGTGCCTGAAGCGGGCGGGCGGCCGCGGGGGAGCCGAGGGACCGGAGGCCGGCGCAGTCCGGGAAACGCCCCGCGCGGAAGAGGAGGGCGCCCCGGCGGGCGGGGCGGCTGAGGGCGTTTGTGCGCCGAGCGGAGCCGGTCGGGGGCGGAGCGCAGCGGGAGGGAGGGTTTCCAGGCGCGGGGCCGGCGGGGCCTCAGCGCTCGCGGAAGCGGTGGAAGAGGCGGTGAAAATGGAAAGGCTCAGCGGTCTCGAGTGCGGCTGCCGGGAGTACGGGTGGGAACAGTCGCGCTGTCTGAGCGGCAGCTCGGGACAGGCGCGGGAGCCCTCGCCGACTGGCTGGCGGGGTCTCAGGACGGGCCCCCTGGGAGTTTTGTTTTGGTTTTTTTGGTGGTACCGGGGATCGAACTCGGGCCCTTGTGCGTGCAAGGCTGGCGCGTCCTGGTTCGCTCGTGTTCTGGAGTCACACGCGCCCCTCAGGCGGCCCGTGGCTGGTACTGGGACGGGCCGGGACCGGTCTGTGGCCGCTGTCACGCGCCCGCCTGCGGGCCGCCCGAGGGACCCGGGCGGGTGGTGTTCACAGCCTTCCCGGCAGGAGCGCGTCCAGTTGGGATCACGTGTCCGGGGCGGGCTCAGCCCACGGAGCCGTGTTTGGAGCCCTCGTCCTCTGCACGCGTGGGATGTTAGACGCTTGTTGTCTGCTCACACTTCATCTGACAGGCGTGGATGACTGTGCCGTGTTACCTGTTTGCCTTTGGGTCTCCATGTCCCTGAGCTCGCCCAAGATGACACAGCTTAGGGAGGCTCACGAGCACTGCGGAAAACAGAACTGCTTACCCAGGAACTGTTGGAGACTACTTTTCCAGTGTGGTGACCCCCAGTTCGTGGTGACCCCCAGTTTGTGGTGACCCCCAGTTCGTGGTGATCTGTTACACTAGTCACATGAAAGGTGTGTCGCATCTTGGAGGAAAAAATACTTTCATTTTTTCTTTTTTCTCTCTTGGATTGCGAATTATTTTGCAGCCTGAAGTACTTTTGTCCTGTCTTCTATTGAGGTCTCGACTCCTCACATTCCTGACCCCTGGAGCTTTGTCAAACTGTCTTTCATGCCAGACACACGGCACCCTACGCTTCCTTCCTGCTCTGTTCTATGTGGCTTTCCAGGCGGCCGAGCACCTGTGGACAAGACTGTGTTCTCCCCTCAGATTTGGCCTGAGCTCTTTTTTATTTTTAAAAATTAATTGATTTTGAGTACATTTTATATACACATCATGATATCAAACCCAGTGATCCTCCTGTCTCTGCCTCCCGAGTGCTGGGATGACTGGTGTGAGCCACCACGCCCGGCATTATGTGGTACTGATGGCTGGTGGGCATGACTCACCACATCTGGTATTGTTGTACATGGTTACCAGGGATCAAACCAGGGACCCTGCACTTGCTAGGCAGGTACCAGAACCACTAAGCTAAATCCCCGGTCCTCGACCTTCTTTTCCAGAATGCTGTGGTTTTCAGAGTAAAGGTCTTTCACCTCCATTGTTAGATTGATTTGTAGACATTTCCTTTTTTTGTATGCTATTATGAAAGGAATTGTTTACCCAATTTCTCTCTCAGTGAGTCTGTTGTTCATGCCGAGGAAGGCAATTGATTTTTGAGTTTTGGTCTTGTGTCCAGCTATACCCTGACTCTGGCAATCTAGTCTAACAGTCTTTTGGCTGAGTTTTTGGGATCTTCTATGTAGGGTATCAAGTCATCAGCAAATAATGACAGTTTTACTTCCTTTCCTGACTTTGTTCCTTCTATTTCTTTCTCTTGTGTAGTTGCTGTGGCTAATGTTTCTAGCACTATACTGAACAGGATTTGTGACAGTGGACATCCTTGTTCCTGATCTTAGTGTGAAAGTTTTTAGTTTTTGGCCATTTAGTGTGATTCTGGCTCTTGGTTTTTCACAAATAGCTTTGAAAGGTTGAGATAAAGAACATCTATTCCAATTTTCTGTAAGATTTTAGTCATGAATGGGTGTTGGATTTTGTTGAATGCTTTTTCTGCATCTATTGAGATGATCATATGGTTTTTTCCTGTACACTGTTAATATAGTGTCTTACATTTATGCATTTATGTATTTCGAGTCATCCTTGCATCCATGGGATGAATCCTACTTGGACAGGGTGTGTGAGCTTCTTTTTTTTTTTTTTTTTT
>PVIC010047423.1:0-13876 GCA_004025085.1 Thryonomys swinderianus | reverse complement strand
GCAGTGAAGCTGTCAGGACCAGGGCTTTTCTTTGTTGGTAGGTTTTTTATTACATTTTCAATTTCCCAGATTGATATCGGATTGTTTAACACTTCTATATCCTCTTCATGCAGCAGTGGAAGTTCATATATGTCTAGAAATCTGTCCATTTCTTCAAGATTTTCCATCTTCTTGGAGTATAGATTTTCAAAGTACATGTTTATGATCCTTTGGTCTCCCTCTGGGTCTCTGCTGACTTCCCCATTTTCATTCCTTATAGCATGGATTTGAGCCTTTCCCTTCCTTTGTTTGATAAGGGTGGTTAAGGGTCTGTCAATCTTATTTATCCTTTCAAAGAACCAACTCTTTGATTCATTGATTCTTTGTATTGTTCTCTTTGTCTCCATTGCATTAATTTCTGCTCTGATCCTTATAATTTCCTCTCTAGTATGTGCTTTGGGTTTGTTTTGCTCCTCTTTGTCTAATTGTCTGAGGTTCATCATTAGATTGTTTATTTCAGTTTCCTCTATTTTCTGAGTGTAGGCATTCACTGCAATGAATTTCCCTCGCAGAACTGCTTTCATTGTGTCCCATAAATTCCTGTATGTTGTGCTGGGGTTGTCATTTAGTTGTAGAAACTGTTTAATTTCATCTTTAATTTCCTTTGTTGCCCATTGGTTGGGTAAAAGAGTGTTGTTCAATTTCCATGTGTTTGTATCTTGGAATTTCTTCTGTTATTCAGCTCCAGTTTCAAGGCACTATGGTCTGATAGTGTGAGGGGATAACTTCGATTCCTTTGCATTTATTTACTTAAGCTTGTTCTATGGACTAGAATGTGATCTATTTTGGAGAATGATCCATGAGCAGCTGAGAAGAAGGTATATTCTCACTTTGTAGGGTGAAAAATTCTGTATGCATCTAATAAGTCCATTTGCTCCAAAATTTGATTTAGCTCAAGTATTTCCTTGTTGATTCTTTGTCCAGTTGGTCTGTCAGTTTGTGACAGTGGAGTATTAAAGTCCTCTACTACTATTGTATTAGTGGTTCACTGGCTTTTCATGTCCAGTAATGTTTGTTTTATATAGTGGGTGCATTATACTTTGGTGCATAAATATTTATGATTGTTATTTCTTTCTCTTTGATAGTTCCCTGTATGAGCATAAAGTGACCTTCTTTATCTCTTTTAATCATTTTGGGTTAGAAATCTATTTTATCTGCAAACAAGATCGTCACTCCTGCTTTTTTGCAGTTTCCTGTGGCATTGAGGAGTTTTTTTTCCAACCTTTTATTTTCAGTCTATGGGTTTCCTTCTGAATTAGGTGTGTTTCCTATACGCAGCCAATAGCAGGATCTTGCTTCTTGATCCAATCTGCTAGTGTGTGTCTTTTAATTGGCCCATTGAGTCCATTGACATTAATGGTTATGACTGATATGGACATATTCAGAGCTGCCTTGTTTCCCTGTTCTTGGTTCTTTTCTTCTTTGCTTTTCCACTTGTCTACTCAGTTTCTTATTTCTCCCATTGAATTCACTCTCCTGAGTCTCATGGGTATGGAATTATCTGTGTTTTTTTTCCAAGATGTTCTTTAGGATGTGTTAGAGTGCAGGTTTCATATTTGTGAAGTTTTTAAGGTGTTCTTTATCATGGAAGTATCTTATTTCCCCGTCTATTCTGAAAGATAGTTTTGCAGTCTAGGTTGGAGGTTGTTTTCCTGCAATGCTTGAAATACTTCTCTCCACACTCTCCTTGCATTGAGTGTTTGTGTTGAAAAGTCTGCTGTGATCCTAATGGGTTTCCCTTTGTAGGTGATTTTCTTCCTTTCTCTCACTGCTTTCATTATTTCATTCTTTTGTTGTGCATCTGGAACCTTAATAATTATATGTCTAGGTGTATTTATATGTCACAGTGTTTTGCAGTCCTATAGGCCTCATTTATCTGTATGCCCATTTCTTTTCCTGTGAAGTTTTCTGTTATCTCTGACAACAGCTTGTTTATGTCTTTACACTGTCTCCTGCTTCCTCAGTGACTCCAATCAGTCTTATATTATATTTCTTTGAGTCATCTAGAAGCTTTTGAATTGATTTCTCATGATCCCTTGCTCTTTTCCATAGATTATATTTTTCCTGCTCGTTGGCTGCTATGCTGTCCTCTACGTCTGAGATTCATTTCTCTGCTTCATTCATCCTCCTGCACAAGCTTTCATTCTCCATCATTCCCTCGAGCTCTGCTTGAAGCTCTTTAAAAGGTTCCATTGCTTCTGCTATCTTGGATTCTATCATCTTGCTGATCTCTTCTTAATGATGTCTTTCACTGTGGACAGTATCTCTGTTTTGACCTCAGAGATGAGTTCTTATTTCCATTTTAGTAGATCTGCTTTAGTTACCATCTCCTAGAATCCTAGTGTTTGAATTTGTTTGCCCTATTTTCTTTTTCTCTGAATTTCCCTGTGGTGGTGATCTTTGTGACTGGGTTTTTGTGTATTTTCTCATTTCTACTCTTTCATTGTACTAATGCTATTCTTTGCTTGATGACAGGTCAATGTTTTTTGCGGGTCTCTTTCTATTATATGGGGCCCTTTGGATGTGGCACCTTCCTGGTGTGTCCTCCTTGAATGTGTAATGACCCTTGAAAGTTCTCAGTTCTTTCACATTATGGGAGGTATTTGAGCAGAACAATCACATCATGTTTGTTACCATAATACAATCATTGCCAGAATCACTATTAAACACAGTATATAAAATAAAAATTTTGTTAAATTCTGTCCTGAAGAGTTTGAGTTTATGAGTTACCTCTATGTCCATATCCCAAAATTTAGAATTAATCAACAATGTGTATACAACCTGTAGATCATAAATGTACCCCCCCGACCCTTTGGGGTTAAGAGGTCACTGGGAAATCAGGGAGGTAAGGGATAGAAAGAGAGTGAAATAGGGCTAGCTGATTTATGAAGATCACCTATACTCTAGAACCTCATATATGCCAGCCGATAATAGAGGATAAAAGGGCATATATAAAATAGTTCCAACTGTATGTTGTAAGACCATTGGAGATTTTGCACACCTTGTTATAATAGTACAGGAGAAGAAATGGACAGCCTAAGAGTCTTTTACTACTGGGTATTGCTTGTGACACGAAGATAGGAGAGGGTGTGGGGACAAGAGGTGAATAGAAGGATCTAGGAGTAGATGGCAAAATAGAAGCTAGATTCCTTTTTTTTTTTTTTTTTTTTTTTTATCTTGCCTGGTGTCTCTGCGCAGCTCCAGTGTGGAGGGATGCAGGAAATGGCTCCGGCTTCTCTCGGACCTGGGTCCTCACAACGCAGCTCCGGGGTGGGGGTTGGGGGCCATCTGGCGGGCCTCAATCCTCTGTGGTGGTGATGGCGCCCAGGGTCTGTACCTGACTCCTCCCTGCACAGCTACTGGGTGGAGCAGGCCGGTGGGCAGGCCTCAGTCCTCTGCCGCTGGGAACAGAATCTGACATATGATTTTTATAGACAACCCTGCATCCACAAAAGTATCCCATCCTACAATCATGTGACAGTTTTCTTCTTGCCAGTCCTCTCCAGCTGGCGATCCGTACTGTGGCACGCACCCTGCTCAGTTGTTCTGCTGCACAAAGTCCAGCAGATGTGTTCTAGAGCTTTGACGCCCTTCTTCCACAGAGCCTAGATTTGCACACAGGCTAGAGTGTACAATGTTTCTTCCAAGCTTTTATTCACTGTTTATTCTTCTTTGCTCATTTTTTGCTTCTGGACTTTTTTAGTTATATTCTGTTTTGCAAGTAAGTCTTTGTTTCACATTTTCCCTTGTTATTTTTCCCACATAATCTTGATTCTTCTTTGTGTCTGAACTGATATTCAAGGAATTGGTGTTAGAAGTGGCTGTGGGAAGTAAACGTTTAAGGCTGGGGATAGATTTGTCATAGGTGTGAGTTTGAATGTGTTGCTGGTGTCTTGAACATCGAGAAGGAAGCTGTTGGTCATGCAAAGCGTGCCACGCTGCCTCGTTCAACCAGACTAAAGCATGTGCTGGACTGTGCTGAAGGGGCCAGTGAAACTCAGCTCTGGCGGCATAAACAGCAGTCACATTTGACTGTTGTGGCAATAATGATGATCCTTATGAGGACTGTGATGTGAGAGGAGTCTGCTGAGTACAATAGAGCCAAATATCCCAAAATACATGACAAGCTCAGATCCTTAAATGCTTCATTCACAGCATGATCAGAAGACCGGAGGGCTCCCATGGCAGCCTTCAAAGAATCTCTGATGCTTTTAGCCACAAACCTGATATTGCTGAAAAATCAAACAAAATAAGTGCTTTCACTGCTTAATAATATTGATTGAATTCTCAGTGTCATTTCATTCTTCATGTGGACGTTGCATTGACTGAGAAAAAATAGATCCCTGAACCTTGGAATGAATGGGCTTGGGATGTTCGGGTTCAATGCAGCAGACTTGTAAAACTCCATAGTCAACCTGAGATTCCTTCGCCGGTGGAAGAAGCCTTTTCTCTTGTCCTGTTACTACCCATCCTTTATTTAAGAGCACCGGAAAACTTCACTTTCCTTTCGATGGGTGTGTTTATTCTCCTTGAAATCTACCATATTTTTGTTTTTAGTCATAGACAGAGTTAGACCTGAGAATGATGTCCTTTGTACGAAGGGGACGCTGCAGTGCTCACAGTTCAAAGAATTTCCAGTTTCTGAACAGGCAACTTCCTGGTTAGTGGTGTGTGAAAGACACAGCGTGTTCACCTTCCAGTTTTACTACTGTGTCTTGGGGAGGTTTCTTTGCGTGTTTTGCTGGCACCTGTCCGGTGCACTTACTCGGATGTGTGCTGCAGATAGGATGCTTATTTCCCCTACTGCACACATTCAGTTTTTCCAGGCCTCCCACATGCATCCCTTCCCTGCACTCACGGTTCTCATGCGCCAGGGTTCTGCAGCTGCCAGTTAACGGCATCAGCAGCACAGTGGGGAATGTCTTCTTCTCGGGTTTGTCCTGTCAGCACCACAGGGACTTAGCCAACTTCTCTACTATCTGGGAGACCCTCACTGCACCAATTTCATCAAGCTCTGCAACTCAACTCTCCTAGAGAAGAGAATCTTTCAAGATTGTTTCTTCATGTATTTTCAGCCTTTTCCATAATAGTCCCATAATATATGTAATGTAGCTATATCCTGAAGAATTCTATTTTTCTTTATTTTGGTAATTGGTCATTTTAAATTACTAATAATTTTACACAGTATTATGTTTTTTTCTTTTTCTGGTACTTGATCCATTTTTTGTTGGTTTTTACCATTGGTTAAACTGTGGCTTATACAGTTATAATTATTTTATGCTCAGTTTTAAATATCCTTAACACTTGAAAATCACGTTGACAAATTTTTGTTCTACCAGGGATTTGTCATGTGTAACACCACAGTTAGATGTGGCATGATGTGGCTGAAATAGTGGGGTTCAGTCACCGGTGCAGAAGAGTTGCTGTAGTGAGTTCCCCGGAGCTGCTGTGAGCTTGAGACACAGCGGAAGGGAGAGAAGACGACCTCACGGTGGTTTCTGTGTGTGTGCCCTTGCTTTCCCAGCCCCCAGTGAACACAGGACAGTCTGAAACTAAGCCTTTTTTTTTTCTTTTTCTGCCAACAAATTGAGCCTCCACTGTTTGATAACAAAACCGTAAATAGTACAGCAATGCAGTATCAATATAGATGACAGAAAAATTTTTAAATTTAATAATTAGTTGTGGAAAACTGTTATACCAATGATTTAATTCTGTAATTGATTATACCAAGCAATTGAAACTTTTATTCATGTGACTGTTTCTATTACTGGGATGAGCTAAATTAAAATATACCCATCAGGTCTGCTACAAAAGATTTTTAATGTAATGGTAGACATACATAAAGAGTCAGGATTGAAACATGAGGCCATCTGATAGATCTCATAATGAAGTGGAGCCTGAATTACAGTTGGCTCTTTCATACCTAATTTCCTCTAACAAAGGGCAGTTTGATTCTCACATGAACATATTTAGTAAGTAGCCATTACTTTTCAAATGTTTTTCAGTGTGCTTATCAATAGATTGCCTCTCTATTTTTTAGGATGATGGAAATAAACATTTGGTTATAGAAAAAGATTTTAATAAATATAGACATTCATTAACAATGTATTTATGTTCCAAAACTTGGACCAATTAACATGTTTATGGATTTGGCATTGAAAAACTTTCCAATTGCCAAGAAAATGGCACCATAGATCTAGAGTCAAATTAACCTCACTGTATCCATTTCATAGTTGGAAGTTGTTTCAAAAATGAATCTTCGATAATCAGTGTAGGGAATTCAAATGAGTTTTGTCCAGGAAGCAAGAGTAGAATATAAAATCTTTTGTATAATATGGGCAGATCTTCAAAATGAACGATGACAAATAATTTATCTGTTTGTAAAATGAAACTATGTATCCAAAAATATATTTCAACCCTGTACATATAATGTATATTGTGAAATAAAACTATGCTTTTCCAGTAATTGAATATATTTTTTAGGCAGCTATAAACAGAGATTGGGCAGAATTTTAGAAAATAAATGGTATAGATCTGACATAAAAGTCCTTAAATAAAATGTATTAGATAAATATGTAAGTCAATTAATCAACTTTTGAGACTCAAATGATAAATTCAAGACCAATAAAATTTGTAAGTTAGAAATACAGTGAGAAACTTTTACTTTGGTAAGAGGTGAACAGCCGTGAATATGAGATAATAAGAAGTTTATTTACTTAAAATACAAGAATTATTCCTACAAGTTAATGTATAAATATAAATTATTAATGATACAATCAAATTTATCCAAGATCACCTTGAAAAGATTGCATTAAGAAAATGTTTTTTTTTTTAAATGGAGTATTATTCACCATAAAGAATGATAAATTAGAGACCTCAAGGCCATACTCAAAGGGAAAGTGTAACTGGGTTGGGGTAGGGGAAAACAAAGCAGGAGAAATTTGATGGTAAAAAGGAGAAAACAGAAGCAAAACATATATATGCATATGTTTTATATATGTTTTAATATATTTCATTATATATGTGTATATATGATGTTGAAGGGAATGGGAAAAAATAAGAATCAAAGGATATCATGTGAAGGCAAAAATTCCCAATGGGGAATGGGATCATAATGTATTCCTAAAATGTACAAATAAAATAAACTTGCATATATGAAAAATAATAAAATCATATACTATTCTTTTTAAAGGAAAGAATGTCTTGATATAGTTCAAAACAACTTGATGAGATCATTTGTCTATGGAAAATTTAAACTTGAAATGGTAGCTTGGTTAGAAGAGAAAAGATAAGTGTATCTGGGACATTTAATCAGCAGTGTTTATTCAAGACCTTTTGGTAAAATCAGAGGTTTGAACTAGTGTGTAGTAGCTTGTCCCTGTACACATGCCTGCTCTACATAAATACTGTGCCTAGAGCCAGTTTTGGAAAGTAAAATATAAACATTGGCTCATTAAGCAGTTCTCAAAATCATTCTGATGCCCAATACTTTAAAATTTACTGACTTAAAAAATATTTAGGGGCTGGAGATTTAGCTCAGTGCTTCTGTCACCTGCCTAGCAAGTGCAAGGTCCCTGGTTCGATCCCTGTAACCACATGCCATATTCTATTGGGTGTGGTGACTCATGGCCACCAGTAATCAGTACCACACCCCACAATGCTGGGCATGGTGGCTCACGTTTGTAATCCCAGCACTTGGGAGGCAGAGGCAGGAGGATTACTGAGTTTGAGGCTTGCCTGGACTACATAGTGAGCTCAGGGCCAGCCTGAACTACAAAGTGAGACTCTGTCTCAAAAAAAAAAAAAAAAAAAAAAAAAAAAAAAAAAAAGAGAATGATGCAGATAAGTATGTTTTGAATGAATTGAATTGTCTAAATTTGCTATTTTTTCAAATAATTATACTTATTCTTTGTATACATAGCTAATCTAGCACAGAAAGTGCTTATGGAGAATCTGCTTTGTGAAAAAAGAAAATGTTCATATTTATAAAAAGTAGACTGACTTTTCCTCTAAATATTAGACACATTTTCCCTTAAAGAGGGATGCAAAAACCCAGCCAAGGCCTTCAAGTAAATATCCTCTAACCATCAGAATTATTATTATTTTACAGATGAATGAACGTTCAGAAAACATTGTACATTTTATCCTGAAAAAACTTAAATACCCTACTGTTATTCAATCAATAGTTTTAAAATAAGAAATATAATAACCAGTATATAACCTTAACGATTAAGAATTGCATTAAGGGGCCGGAGGGTTAGCTCAGTGGTTCCGGGGCCTGCCTTGCAAGCGCAAGGTCCTGAGTTCGATCCCCGGTAACCACATATAATGCTGGGTGTGGAGACACGCGCACCAACAATCAACACCTCATACCACAATGCCTGGCGTGGTGGCTCACGCCTGTAATCCCAGCACTCGGGAGGCAGGGACGGGAGAATGACTGAGTTCACGGCGGCTTGCCTGGGCACCATAGTGAGCTCAGGGCCAACCTGAACTACAAAGTGAGACCCTGTCTCAAAAAGAAAAAAAAAAAAAAAGAATTGCATTAAGGACATTGGGTGTTCTGTGAGTGTATAAGTCTTTCTTCAACCTAATTTGTCTCCTGAGTTTCATTTCCATATTCCCCTCAGTTAAAATAATTATTTTTGGGTATGGTTTTCAGTAGTAATGTAGCCAAAAGATTGTTTTTCCTAAAAATACTTAGTTTCAGTTACTTCCATTTGTTAAAGATACCACCTTTAATCAACCTTAATTTTTCTCTTTTCCTTAAAACTGTACTTAATCCATCAAGAATCTGTCTTTATTTTTGCTTTTTCTATAGAATATATCTAGGTTCTATGCATTTGCCTAGGAAATTCCATGCCATTCTCTCTCTGGATCCCTGAAATAACCAAAATTGTCTTTCCATTTCTTTCTTTCCACCCCTCTAAACCAATTCCTCAGGTAGTAAGTAGCCTGTGTGATATTGAAACACTTAAAATCAGTTGATTTCACTCTACCATTCTAAACCTTCAGAAACCTTCCCAAACACTATTTAGAATAAACCAAAACTTTTTTTCCCCTATTTGGTTATTTTGAGTCATAGTCTTGCTGTCTAGCTTAGGATGGTCTTGAACTCACTATGTAGTCCAGGTTGGAACTGAACTAGTGAGGCTCCTCAGATCCTCCTGTCTCAGCCTCTCAAGAACTTGGATTACAGGAATGAATCATCGTTCCTGGTACTTATGAATTTCTTGATTTTATCTAATGTCCTTTGTTCCAATCTTCTAACAACCTTTATTTTATACATATTGAATGTTTTATGTATATTTATAACTCAATAAAAACATTTCCCTTTCTCTGTCTACATCTCCACAAGATGGAACATATTCAATTCAGTTAGCATTCAAATTTACTTAATTAGTTGGAAAATTACTTAATTTACTTAATTACTTATTTAGTTTAGTGTTTCTGGTACCTGCCTCACAAGTGCTAGGTGCTGAGTTCATTCCTCCCCCAAAGAAGACAAAATTTTCTTAATTAATGTATTTCAGGACATTTCTTAATATCCTCATACAGACATTCTAGAATATTCCAACCAGAAATGTTTATATGCAAACTCAAACAAACCATTAGCAATGATATCTAAGTGTCTAGTACTTATAGAAATTGATAGATATTAGAAGACTGATAAGTTAAAATAAAATAAACATGTGTGCTTTTCATAATCTAACAGGGTATGGAGATTTTTATGAATATATACCTAGAGAATATTTACTAAAATGTAATGATTTCTGAAATTAAATAACAGATATTCTAAGCTATCAAATTGTTTTTCTACTGTATAAAGTATATAATTATTCATTATCTTGCTTTATACTCCTGTTAATCAGTTCTCTACTTCCTGTCATATTCATCTCTTCTAAATGTTAAATGAAAGTCTTTAAATATCAGTATATGTTTCCTTATTGTACACAATTGACTGGGTATTTTTCTTACATTTGTATGCTTTAAGTCTGTTGGGCTTATTATTTATCTGCATGAGTACTATTTTATGCCAGATGGTGTATAGATTACTTTATAGTTTTAAATGTTTGCTTGAAGCATTTCTATACTGTATGAGAAGTGTTAAATTACAACATTGTTTCACAATATTTATTTTTTAATAGGCAACAATTATCTTTAAATCACTGAAAAACCATTAAATCTTAGGATGAGATAAAATTATTTCCTTATAAATATCAACATGTTGAAATAAATACAAACAGAGGAGAAGGAGAAAAGAGATAACTGTGAATATGTATCAATTTAGTTTCAGTAGCTGCTTCATTTTCCAGGAGCTTCCTTAACTAACTCCCATAAAATAACAGAATTTTGCTCTTTCATCATGTAGGAGGCTAGGAACTCCCAATCTACTGGAGCCATGCTGAAATGTGCACAGGAATTGTTCCATGCCCTCCTTGCCTTCCTGGCTGCTGGTGGTGTGCTGACAATTTTTGGAGTTGCTTTACTTCAAATTGCATACATCCAATTCCTGCCTTCGTCTACTCTTGACATTCTACCCTATCCCTGCATCAAAGCCTTATTGTAGTACTTTTTTTTTTTTTTTTTTTTTGAGACAGGGTCTCACTTTGTAGTTCAGGCTAGCTCTGAGTTCACTATGTAGCCCAGGCAAGCCTCAAACTCAGCAATCCTCCTGTCTCTGCCTCCCGAGTGCTGGGATTATAGGCGTGAGCCACCACGCCCGGCACTGTGGTATGTGGTATTGATTGCTGGTGGGCGTGAGTCTCCACGCCCAACATTGTATGTGGTTAGCGGGGATCAAACTCAGGACCTTGCGCTTGCGAGGTAGGCGCCGGAACCTCTGAGTTAACCCTCCGGCCCTTGTATTACGTTTTTTTTTTTTTTTTTTTTAACTCCATTAACCCTTCATTTTAATTTAGCTAAGTTTTGTTAAAATGCTATTTCCATGTCTGATCACATTCTGAGGGAATGGGGGTCAGGATTTTAACATATCTTCTTAGAGATTAAACTTTAACAGTGGCATCTGGAAATTATCAATAATGATATGTTAATTTAATAGAAAGATTACATGGCAATAAAGGTATAGTGTAAAGCTTTCAAATGAATAAAATGTACAGAAGTGACTTGAAAGAAGTAAGAATATTTGCAATTGGTGAGACTGCAGAATACATCTATAATAAACTACTACAATAAACCCAATTACATGTTGTTTTTTTTAGTTATTTTGAGTTCCTTCTATGTTCTGGATATTAGTCCTTGTCAGATGTACTTTTACAAAGATTTTTCCATTCCCTTAATTATGTCCTCACTTTATCCATTCTTTTCTCTGTTGTGTAGGAGCATTTTTAGTTTGATATAATTATATTGAGCATGTTTTTGTTTTGTTTTGTTCACTGCAGTTTTGCATTTTTATCCACAATATCCTGGTCTAGACAAATGTTATTAAGTTATTTCCTTCTGCTTTCCTGTAGTGATATTACTGTCTTAAAACTTACATTTAACCCTATAATCCATTTCAAGATAGTTCTTGCATATGATGAGAAATGGGATCTGATTTTATTTTTCTACATGATGTTAACCAGTTTTTCCAATACCATTTGTTGAAAAAGATATCCACTCTAAAATATATACTTTTAACATTTGTATTGAAAATCAGCTGACTAGAAGTGAAGTTTAATTTCTGGATTTTCTACTCTTTCTATGCTATATGAGTTGCTTTTTAATTTGGTACCCTGTCATTTGATTATTGGAGCTTTGTTGTCTATTTTTTTATAAATTGAATTCTTTATTGGTACAGTTTATATACATATCAAAATCATGTATAACATTGGGGAATTTGTACCAGTATATGACACAAGTTAATTCTCATTTTTACGCATATCCCTACCCACCCACCCCTCCTCACCCCCTTTATACATGCTCTTTTATTTTCTTTCTGTATCATATTTATTCCTTCCCCTCATCACATTCCCACACCAAGTTTTGTATAGAAATTTTGCACTCTATAAAAGTTGTCATACTTTCTAAAGCTCATTTGCATCTATAGGTGTTCATGTCAAAGGGAAGATCTGGAAATGGTCTATCTGTGATCTATTGATTTCACTTTTGTTGTCTATTTTAACATGAAAGATTGTGGTGTTCTTGACATAGGACTTTTGTTCTAAATATTGTTTGGCTCTTCAAGGTCTTTTGATTTCAGTAAATGCTGAAGTGATAAGAGATACAGGCAGGCACCAGAGCATAAATAGCAGAGCCAAAGTTCAGTCTGGATCTTATTTTAGAAAACATACTGAAAAACAAAAGTATGATGAGAATTTTTTTCCAAGGCAAAAAGGAGTGTAATATTGATTAAATATCAAATGATTTTACATGGAAATATCCATTTTATTTGTACAGTTAACTTCCATTAATGTAAAAGAATTCATCTTTATACTGTTTTTTAATTTAAACATGACAGTTTATGTAGATTTACGAACCAAGAATGACCTTATATATGTTGCTTAAAGGAAAAAATATATGTATTTATGTTGTAAATGTTTCTATCTTAACCTTTCTGATTTGTACAGTACATTTCAAGACTTATATTTTACTGCCTTATATTATTTAATCAAATCTACACACAAGCAGGCATCACATACCAATTTTTGTATATAAATTCTATTAGGGAAATTAAATAAACACGTAGTAAGTAAAAATCTAAATTTTATTTTTGACGTTTCTATTGTTTTAACATAGTGTCTACTCTAAGATGAATTACTTTATTCTTTGCTTAAAACACTCACTTTTAAGAACAGTAATATTTTGTATACTTGGACTTTCTTAAATGCCTACAAATCCAATTAAATTCTAGGAGACTGAAATGCCATATTAATCTAAGATACTTCCAATCAGAGGACCAAGATACAGTTCCTCTGGAAATACTTTCCAGCCACGCTTACCCTGTAAATAGAACACATGCTCTGTAATAGAAATTCTTCTGGAGTGTGGAAGGGGTTTGAGAAGACAGAGGTGGGGCCCCAGCGGGGGTGGGGGAAGACATGCTGGTGACACTGGATCAAAGCTGCTGATTATTTTTGTGGGCTGTTTCAAAGTCTCTCTTGTTTTTCGTAAATCCATGTGTGCCTGCAAACGATGTATAATATGTGTTATTTCTGGATGAATGCACTTAATTATCTCTAAAAATCATTTCCCCAACAGATGTCTCCTCCTCCTTTTCCTTGTACTAATCATTCTCTGCAGTTTTGATTTTTTTTTTCTCCCTCCCTGAGTCCTTGTGTTCCCTGTCTTCTTCTTTCTGAAGGATTTCTCCTCCAGGGCAATTTTCCCTCTCCGAGTCAGAATGTGAAGCAGCATAAAAGGCATCGTAAAGCTTTGAAAATGTTCCCTAGTGCATATTTTAATATAACCACCAGATTTGTCCAAAGGAAGAAAATGAGTTTTCCTCATTTTAGTAATTTTTGAAATGACATTATAGTCCCAATTTATTAACTTATCAATTATTTATTTATTTATTCCTGTAAGTGTGCTTATAAATTATAGTTTGAGAGTGATTTGAAAGTTAAAAAGACTACAAAAGTTAATTGTTATTCATTTTCATTTTTATGTTTCATTTTGTGAATCAAACCAACTAAGTTGTTTAGGTATTAGGATCACACAGGGCATGCAGAACAGATCGACAGGCTAAATTCCAATCTTTAGAAAAATAATATATCACTTTGGTTTAGTAATGCAAGAGAGTCTAATCAGCATTGGACAAATATTTGAGTTTTATTAGACTTAACTAATATTACTATTGTATTTTGGATTTCAAGTCATCTTGACTCATTTAAAGTGA
>PVIC010047422.1:0-13896 GCA_004025085.1 Thryonomys swinderianus | reverse complement strand
TGCAAGTATCTTATTGAGGATTTTTGCATCAATGTTCATTAGAGAGATTGGCCTGTAGTTTTCTTTTTTGGTGGGATCTTTCCCTGCCTTTGGAATCAAGGTGATGGTTGCTTCAAGGAATGATTTGGGGAGTACTGCTTCCCTTTCGATTTCATTAAAGAGATTGAGAAGTACTGGTATTAACTCTTCTTTAAAAGTTATATAGAATTCAGCAGTGAAGCCATCAGGACCAGGGCTTTTCTTTGTTGGTAGGTTTTTTATTACATTTTCAATTTCCCAGATTGATATCGGATTGTTTAACATTTTTATATCCTCTTCATTCAGCTTTGGAAGTTCATATGAATCCAGGAATCTATCCATTTCTTCTAGATTTTCCATCTTCTTGGAGTATAAATTTTCAAAATATGTGTTTATGATCCTTTGGACTTCTTCTGGGTCTGTGCTGATTTCCCCATTTTCATTCCTTATAGCATGGATTTGAGCCTTTTCCTTCCTTTGTTTGATAAGGTTGGCTAAGGGTCTGTCGATCTTATTTATCCTTTCAAAGAACCAACTCTTTGATTCATTGATTCTTTGTATTGTGCTCTTTGTCTCCACTGCATTAATTTCTGCTCTGATCCTTATAATTTCCTCTCTAGTATGTGCTTTGGGTTTGTTTTGCTCCTCTTTTTCTAGTTGTCTGAGGTTCATCATTAGATTGTTTATTGCTGTTTGCTCTTTTCCGAGTGTAGGCATTCACTGCTATGAATTTCCCTTGCAGAACTGCTTTCATTGTGTCCCATAAATTCCTGTATGTTGTGCTGGGGTTGTCATTTAGTTGTAGGAACTGTTTAATTTCTTCTTTGATTTCTTTTGTGACCCATTGGTTGGTTAACAGAGAGTTGTTCGATTTCCATGTGTTTGTGAGGATATTGGAATTTCTTCTGCTATTCAGCTCCAGTTTCAAGGCACTATGGTCTGACAATATGCAGGGGATAACTCTGATTCCTTTGCATCTACTTAAGCTTGTTCTATGGACTAGAATGTAATCTATTTTGTAGAATGATCTATGAGCCGCTGAGAAGAAGGTATATTCTCGCTTTGAAGGGTGAAAAATTCTGTAGGCATCTAATAAGTCTATTTGAGCTCAAGTATTTCCTATTGGTTCTTTGTCCAGTTGATCTGTCAGTTTTTGACAATGGAGTATTAAAATCCCCTACAACTATTGTATTCATGGATAGCTGGCTTTTCATGTCCAGTAATGTTTGTTTTATATAATTGGGTGCATTAGAGTTCGGTGCTTATGAGTGTTATTTCTTTCTCCTGGATAGTTCCTTGTACAAAAATATAGTGACCTTCTTTATCTCTTTTAATCAGTTTGGGCTTGAAATCTATTTTATCCGCAAACAAGATAGCCACTCCTGCTTTTTTGCAGTTTCCTGTGGCATGAAGGATTGTTTTCCAACCTTTTATTTTCAGTCTTTGGGTTTCCTTCTGAATTAGGTGTGTTTCCTGTATGCAGCAGATTGTAAGATCTTGCTTCTTGATCCAGTCTGCCAGTCTGTGTCTTAATTGGCTCATGAGGCCATTGACATTAATGGTTATGACTGATATGGACATATTCAGAGCTGCCATGTTTCCCTGTTCTTGGTTCTCTTCTTCTTTGCTTTTCCCCTTTTCTATTTAGTTTCTTGTTTGCCCCAATGAATTCACTCTCCTGGGTCTCATGGGTATGGAATTTTCTGTGTTTTTTTTCCAAATGTTCTTTAGGATGTTTTGGAGTGCAGGTTTCATGCTTGTGAAGTTTTTCAGGTGTTCTTTATCGTGGAAGTATCTTATTTCCCCATCTATTCTGAAAGATAGTTTTGCAGGATACAACAGTCTAGGTTGGCTGTTGTTTTCCTGCAGTGCTTGAAATACTTCCCTCCATACTCTCCTTGCACTGAGTGTTTGTGTTGAAAAGTCTGCTCTGATCCTAATGGGCTTCCCTTTGTAGGTGATTTTCTTCCTTTCTCTCACTGCTTTCAGTATTTCATTCTTTTGTTGTACAACTGGAACCTTGATAATAATGTGTCTAGGTGTAGATATTTTTATGTCACGGTGTTTTGGAGTCCGATAGGCCTCATTTATCTGTATGTCTATTTCTTTTCCTGTGAAGTTTTCTGTTGCTATCTCTGACAGTACCTTTTTTATGTCTTTTACACTGTCTCCTGCTTCCTCAGTGACTCCAATCAGTCTTATGTTATTTTTCTTTGAGTCATCTAGAAGCTGTTGAATTGATTTCTCATGTTCCCTTGCTCTTTTCCATAGATTATACCTTCCCTGCTCGCTGGCTGCTATGCTGTCCTCTAGGTCTGAGATTCGGTTCTCTGCTTCATTCATCCTGCTGCGCAAGCTTTCATTCTCTTTCATTATTCCCTGGAGCTCTGCTTGAAGCTGTTTAAAAGGTTCCATTGCTTCTGCTAACTTGGATTCTATCATCTTGCTGATCTCTTCTTTAATGATGTCTTTCACTGAGGACAGTATCTCTGTTTTGATCTCAGAGATGAGTTCTGCTTTCCATTTTACTAGATCTGCTTTAGTTACCATCTCCAAGAGTCCTGGTATTTGTGTTTCAGTTTGCCCTATTTCCCTTTTCTCTGAATTTCCCTGTGGTGGTGATCTTTGTGTCTGGTTTTTTTGTGTATTTTCTCATTTCTACTCTTTCGTTGTCATTAACACTCTTTGTCTGATGACAGGGCAGTGTTTGTTGCAGGTCTCTTTCTATTATCTGGGGCCCTTTAGATGCAGCACTTTCCTGGGGGGTCCTCCTTGAATCTGTAATGACCCTTGAGAGTTCTCACTCCTGACACTTCATGGGAGGTATTTTAGCAGAACAATCACATCATATTTGTTATCATAATACAATAAATGCCAATATAGGTATTAAACACAGTAAATAAGATGAAAAGGTTTGTTAGATTCTATTCTGGAGACTTTGAGCTTATGAGTTACCTCTATGTCTGACTTCTCACTGCACAGCTCCGGGATACAGTGGGCCGCTGGGCGGCCTTCAATCTGCTAGAAATGGACTGCACCCTGCAACCGGGTCCGCGCGCTGGTCCCTCAGTCCGCTGGAAACAAGGCACGGTGGGGCCCACAGCCGCCGGGTTGGTCCCCGCGCCACTGCCTCAGTCCGCTGGAAACAAGCAAGGCCTGGCGGGGCCTGCAGCCTCCGGGTCCGGTCCCTCCTAAGTAGTCCTGGAAGTGTTTGTCCCTCTTATTCTGAGAATTATCATCTTGAAAGTGTTAAAAACAGAACATGTTTTTGAGTATCTCCCTATATTGCCACAGTGCCGGATGTGGTGGCTCATGCCTATAATCCCAGCCCTTGGGAGGCAGAGGCAGAGGCAGGAGGATTGTTGAGCTCGAGGTTTGCCTGGGCTACATTGTGGACTCAGGGTCAGCGTGAACTACAAACAAGAACCAGACTCCGCCTTTCTCAGCTGGCCCCAGTTGCTTTCCCGCCAACTTCTTGCACCAGCATTGCTCTTCTTGTCCAGGAATTTTTCAATTGTTTTAGATTTCTGGGTCTATATACATTTCAGGATTTCTTTTTTCTAGTTATGTGAAAAATGTTGTTTGCATTTTGATTGCAATTATATCTATAAATAATTTTTTGTAATAGGCCATTTTGACAAATTGGTTCTGCCTATCCAGGAGAGGGACATATCTTTCTATTTTCCAATCTCTCTCTCCCTCTTTCCCTCTCTCCCTCCCTCTCTCTCTCTCTCTCTCTCTGTCTCTCTCCTTAGATTAATACAGTCTCATGATAAAGGTCTCTTGCTTGATTAGATTGATTCTTAGGCATTTAATATTTTGGAAGGAATTGTGAATTGGATTAGTTTTTCTAACTTCTTTCTTAGTGAGTTCATTGTTGATGTACAGGAATGCTACTAATTTTTGTGCATTGATTTTCTATTTTATTACGTTGTTAAATATTTTAGTTCTAGGAATGGTTTGGTGGAGGTTTTCTATATAAAGGGTCATGTCACCTGTGAATGAGGACAGCCTGGCTTCTTCCTTTTCTGTATATATTTCTCCTGTTTCTTTGTGTTTTTCAATTGTTCTGATAAAGTTTTGAATACTGTGTTGACAAGAGTGATGAGAGCAGATACTCTTGTCTTGCTCCTGATTTTAGAGAAATAGCTTTTCAGTTTTCCCATTTTGTATAACATTGGTACTGCATTTTTCAAAAATGGTTTTTATCAGTTTGAGGTAAGATCTTTCTATGCCTATTTTCATCGGGATTTTTATTATGAGTGGTTTTTGTTAAAGGCCTTTTCTGTGTCTATTGAGATGATCACATGATTTTTGTCCTGGTTCCTCTTTATATGATAATTATATTTAATAATTTATGTATGTTAAGTCGTCTGTGCAGGGACCCAATTTGGTTATGATGTATGATCTTTCTGGTTTTTGGTATCAAGATGATGCCAGCTGTCAAGAATGAGTTTGGCAGTCCTCCCTAATTTTAGAGTTATAGAAGAGTTTGAGCAGTATGGGCATTAGCTCTTCTCTGAGGCTGTGGCAGAATTCTGCCATGAGTTCATCAGATCTGGGCTTTTCTTAAGATGGTAGTGTTTTTATGACTGCATCTATTTCATTGCTATTATTTGTCTTTTCTGTTTTTCTATCTTTTCAGTTCAACTTTGTTAATCTTAAGTGTCTAAGAAGTTCTCTATTTCTTCAAGGCTCTCCATTTATTGGAACACACTTTCTTGAAATCTTCTGGATTTTAGCTGCATCTGTTATAATTTCATCTTCACTTCTAATTTAATTGTGAATCTTAAAAGATGTGTTCCCTTCAGCTATAATTTAAAAATAAAATTTAATAGTGATAACTCTAGGCTTTATAGTAGGCAAATGCAGTACCCTAATAAAGTTCTAGTCAGCCAAGGCCAAATAATATTTGCTGGGAGCTACACACAATTCATAATTTATAGTAACCTTTTAACTTACATAAGATTTTAAAGTTTCAAGAATTTTTGAAGGTATACTTTGTCATTTGGTATTCCTAAGATATGTATAAAAAGTTTTGCTGTTTACTTTGTAGATGAGGAAACAGAGGACCAAGATAGAGACAGTAACAGATAGAACCTCAGTTGGTATTTACTTAGGAATTTCAAACCCACTGTGCTTTCCAAGACAATTTGGCTGCCTTTCTAATTCCAAAAGCCAAGTTTTGGAAAGTGCTCACTCAGTTATATATTTGATTAGGAAGGAAGGAAGAAGTGAGGGAAGAAAAGGAGGAGAAAAAAAGAAGGAAGAAAGAAATGGACGAATGGTAAAAGGACAGTGGTATGTAAGAATAGTAATTTAGGAATAATTCCAAGTTGGTTGTGAGGCTGAGGATGCTCTATGTCATGTGTGGTACCCAATAAAAGCTGGAATTCTGGGTTTCCTGTACACTTTTTCCAACAGTGAGTGAAATTCAGATAATCGAGTATTTTAAAAGGATGACTAAGTACAAAATTTTCTTTGTCATATTGAAGGTAAAGTTAATGAATCAGCAAAGCAACATCTGGAGAAGCATCTGTAGTCCTGTGAGTCTAAGGTCTCTAAAGCAGTGTCTCATTTTATCAGATGATTAACCAGGAAGTGTGTACCAAAGATTCACTCTTTGCCATTTGATGATCTTCGGTCAAGGTAAAATCGCTTTGGCTCTGAAAGATAAGATTAACTTAAAATAGGTTTAATGTATTATTCACATCTATGAGAAAACTGATAAAAGGCAGAAAAATTTAGTGATTTAGGTACTTATCTATAAGAGAGCTATCTTTGATCAAACTAGTTTACACTAGTAACTCCTTTGTTATCCATATTAGTAGTTCAATCTGCATTGCAAATTTCAGCATTTTATTGGTGGTTTCTTGTGTTAATTTTTTTCTTTTCTATAATTATCTTGATGTTAAGGGTATAACAAATAGTTTTTATGAATGTTTGATAATATTAAGCATAATATTACTTAAAGAAATTCAGAAATACCTAATTTAATTAAAATGCATTTTAGTTTTTTTTCCCCAAAGGACAGTGTTCTTCAAGGAAAATCAAAGTCATCTATTTTCTTTTCTTTGCTGTGTAAAGAGATAATAAATAAAGATACCCACTAGAGTTATCTTCAGCCATCTCATCCTACTCATAAAATCTTTCATGCAAATGAAACATCTATATGCTAATATGGTTATTCCAAATAACATCTACTTCTGGTTTATTTATATCAATATGTCTATTTTTTATATTTCCATGCATAAACCTTGAATTTCCATCCATATATGTTTATGGAATTTTCCTCCCAAACAGTATTATCTTTAAAATGTTAAAATATGTAGAAGCATTATTGCATTTCATAAGATAAGGAAACATGAACAGTCATTTTTCCTGTAAAAAATCAGAAACATTTGGTTATATTTAATCATCTTGCTGATAATTTTAAGTATATGAAAAAAGTTCACTTTAGGAAAGTAATACTTTGAACATTTAAATTTTTCTTACATCTATGTGAAAGCAGAAGCTAAAAAGGAGATTTATCAATTTGTATTTTAAATAGTAACCTGAAACCACTGAAAGGAATAGTTGGTTTTGTCCAAATTCAGTTGTTTACTTTTTGAGTATTGAGATATTTCATTTTTTTGGCCTAAGTAAAAGAAAAATATCATTCCACACATTGTAACTAATACATTATACTAGCATAAAATATAAATACTTTTAGCATATCTCTATTTTAGGAAACCTCTTTTTAAGACCAATTTGTCTTGTGAGTTGAAGGGTACATTAATTTTACACAAGTCAGATTTCCACTCTAAGAAGAACGATTGGATTATAAACAAAATTATTTGCCATTAGGACATTTCAAAATCAAACTTCTGGACAGTGTTAGCCTGAGAAGGAGCTTAGGACTCCTTCCCCAGATCTCCACACCCTGTGATCTGAAGACAGTTTGACTTCTTTCCTGGAGTTTACTAACACAGGAAGCTCTTTCCTGTGCCTGAGACTGTGACATCATATTTTCTCCCTTTGTGTCTTGCTGGTCCTCACTTGGGTAATCCAATGTGCTTAAAAAGCAGTCCTTTTAAATTTAACCTAAACATACAGGCTATATTCATTATATTTTAAGTAAGTATAACTTAGAGGTCATAATAAAATTATAACCCTTGTGTCTCCACTACCTTAATTAAGATTTATTCAGCAGAGTGAATTTGGTCTAGGTGAAATCTTAGTCTCAATCAGGCCTCACATCATTCTGGAACCTTGAAGTTTTCAAGGACCCTGGGGGAAAATTCCAGAAGTAAAGAGGCGGTGACTTGCCATCTCACTTGGTAGCACAGTTTCTTCATTGTGTCACGGTGTCTTGGTGGAGAACTTGACGTTAAGGTCTATTCCACTTCTTTATTTGAGCTGTCAGGATTGATAAAGCTGACAAAGTAGAGCAGGTGGTAATGAGAGGTAGTGTTTCAGTCCTGTGTGCCACCTGTGACCTGAGTTTGATATAGTGGTATGCTCAGTTCTTAACGCTGCCAAAAACTCCAGACTCATCTCACTCAGGATGCTCTTCCTTATCACCAAATTCAATATTTCTTCTCTATCATGGTAGGTGTTAGACATTTCTGAATAGCCAAAACAGTCAGCTCAATTTTTATTCAGTTTTAAAAAATTTAAACATTTTAAAAGAATTTCAGTTTGCTGATTCAGTTTACTCTGAGTTCTCAGCTCTCTGGGAAATTAAAGGCTCATTTGCAAAGGTGATGCACTTCAGGTTCTGATAGTCTGGCTTGTTTATTCAGTCACAAATCTTTACCAGATGATTTTTATTTAACATACGCCAATATGAGAAGATAGAAAAAATGAGTATACACAAAATAGGATGTATTTTTAAAGTTCTTTATATGTTCTAGGTGTTAGTCTTCTGTTCTAGGGATAGCCAGAAAAATATTTTTCCCATTCTGCAGATTGTCTTTTCACTCTTTTGGTTGTTTCTTTTGCTGTACAGATCTTTGTAATTTAATATGATCCAGTTTGTTGCTTTTAGTGGTGTTGGGGAATGGAGATACAGGCAAAGACTGCTAGGTATTTCAGGCAAGCTTTTAGTTGTTAAAATGCCTAGTTATACTTTTAAAAGATATATCCTTAATTAAACTACATGTCAAAAAGGCTATTTTGCTTGTAAGTATTGTATTGATAATCACTGTTTGAGATATTTCATTTGTAGTCAGGACATTGAGGAAATAAGTGACATACTTAGAACTTCTTGGAGAAAATTCAAAAATAGATTACATATGTTCTTCAGTCTTATTTGTGTCACAAACACCCCAAAACATGACTGATGGGAAAACATTGGCACACAATCTGCTTTATTATTTAAACTTATTTACTGTTTGTCAATTTAAGAGGAAGTAAAAGCATCTTTTTTTTCTCTGAGCCTATGAAAACATTTATATTAATCATTTGTGGCAGTTGCTCAGTTGCAACAGCTATGTTATCCAGTATGACACAGGGAAAATTTTTTTATTATAAAATAATGCCTTTGATCTGGGTGACATTCTTAGACATTGTCTATGTTTATTAAGTCACCTGTCATTTTTCAAACTGCCAAGTAGGATTATTCTTACTTAGAAAAATCAAAGGCTACACTAGAAGTTCTCTAGTAGGTGTGTTTATTTAGCCTACATATTATATGTTATATTACATCACTGCCTCCAAGATCTTTCTGTGCATGGAACCTGGTGTGTTACAGTCATGTTAGTTAATAACAATATTTGGCTGTTTGTGGCACCCTTTGTCAGAAAATAACAATGTTTATTTCTTCTCCACAAATGTCTTTGTTGAGATGAGAATCTGTAGTATTTTCTTTTCTGCTTTTTCTTTTTAAAACACCCTCATTTTCCCCCAGCACTGAATTTTTGAAGCTGATAGTGCAATAGCCACTGGCCCTTTTCCAGGAGACTAGTTTGGCTTTACCTACTCTTTCTGCCTTTCTTTGGCCAAAGTGTTCATGAAAGCAGTTGTGAGCATGTAAAACCTTTTGTAAAACTTGCTTGAGATGAAGCTCACAACTGTATATGTACTTACCCTATTGAACATTATAGCTGAAGCCAAGTTACTGAGAGTTCCACATGTGCACACTCCATAGGAAAACTGATGGTAAATTTGTAGGCTAAAGTAAGTGACAGCCAGAGAAAATTTGAGAACCACAGACAGCGTTCACAACTGCGCACTAGAAATCTACTTTCACATAAAAATTACTACAAACTCTGGGGGCTTAATAAAACTCACATTTGATTATCTCAACTTATATGGATCAGCAGTCTGGGGAGAGCACAAATGGTTTCTTTGCTTAGAATCTGAAAAGACTACAATCAACATGTCCATTGGTCAGTGTTCTCATCTGGAGTATTGCTAGGGAGAAATTCTTTCAAGCTCACTTGGGTTGTTAGCAGAGTTTATTTCTCTGTGTTTGTCAAACTGAGGACTCTGGCTTGTTGTTGGTTGTTGAATGGAGATAACTCTTAGCTCTTAGTAGCCACTGTCTGCTTCTTACAATGTGGAATTTTAAATATAGCTATTATTTTCAAAGTCAGTTGAAGAGAAAATCTCTATAATGAATTTTTAAATGAGAGATTGTCTCATATACAATGCAAATATGGGATAAAAAACTTCATGTTTACCATTTTATGGTGGAGGTAAATGAGGATTTCTATTCACATTTGAGAGAAGATGGTTGTCTGAAGTTATGGACCATGGGGGTAGAGATAATGAGAGCTACCACAGAGCCTGCCCACCCTACTTTTAAATAAACTTTATCAGTTGAAAATAGGGGAACTGGCTTATCATGGAAAAGCCAAGTTGTTAACTGTGACCAAAGCAAAGTAGATCTCATGTCTCTCATATATAAAAAAATAAATAAAATCCAAAAAAAAGCATGCCATAACTGGTGTTTCAGCTCCATCTGTTCATTTGGTACCTATATTCTTTCTATTGTCCTATGTAACCTTTAAGTCAAGGGTTCTGATCATGGCCTCTAGTGTCAAAGTCACCTAATGGTCCACTGTGTTCATTAACCATCTCCAACAGAAAGGAGGAAAGGGTAATGCAAAAAAATTTACTACCGCTCAATCAGCTCCCTTATCCTTCTTAGATATCCACAGAATGCTCCCTAAGTTTGGCGTTTTATTTCCATATGGCTAGTGGTTATGTTCAACTTACTCACATACAGCTGAGAGGGAGGCTGAGAAATGCCATTTTAAGCTTATTGTAGCTCAAAATAAAATCTGTGTTCTTTTACTAAGAAAAGAATGAAGATTAACTTTCAGCCAGTTAACTTTCTGTCTTTCCATGCTGGCATTGAGACCTTCCTCCAATCTTGTCCTAAAGGTTGAACCTTCCATTAAATATTGACCCCTTTATGGAAAATCTTCAGGGGGTCCTGTCTTCAAGCCAATTTTAAGCAGACAAAATATGTTGATCCCTGCCTGGGTGGGTTGGTCCAGGTGTCTTCACTATGAAATGTCCCTTATATTGTCGTTTCTATCCTTGCCAGAATTCTTGAAATAGTAACACATGGTATGAGTCAATCAGTGGTACTTTGTGGCTTTTACTAATTTGCCTTTCATCTCTGTTGGCTAGATCCTCACATTCTTGGGGCAATGGCTTAGTCAGCCTTCCTTCTATCTGGTGATATTTTGAAATCACCTGCTTTTGAAATCACACCTGCTTTGAAATCTTCATTAACATGCACCAGTTGCATTTCAGGTATTAGATTACTTTTGATATCCTTGATGCTGGGTCTTTGGAACACATTCTGTTCTCTGCCCCCATACTTTGGTTACTATGTGGTTCTATCACCTACAGCTGGAACTGATACTAGGGCTTGACATATATCATTGTTCTGACCTACTTTCCATTTTACATACCCTCATCCTCAGTCTACCTCTCTCACAGCCATTAAGATCTGACAATATTAGTCTATGGGTATAGTCTTGGTCGGCATTTAGTTGATTTGATTGAAATAGTAATTGAACTGTATGTAGTGAGTGGTGTTTCAGAAGATCTTTTGAGCTTACAAACACCAATCTCCCTCACCTAGCCAGCTTATTCTCTTTGTTTCTCAGAGAACATTCCATTGCCAGTCTAAAATCATTTAGGTCTCAGATAAAATTTCAGTGATACTGACCTTGATAATACCAAAGGTAAATAGGGTGAGAATCTCAATCAGGGATGAAATATTTTAGGGGATGGGGCTTTGAGCCCTGGTGACAAGTATGTTGAAGGAGGCAATGTTGTGAGGAAGAAAGAAAGAAGGAAAGCTAGATCAGAATACTCCTGAGATGCCAGGGCCTTCTGTTGCCACCTTTGTAACAGATGTCATTGCTAGAGAACCTGTTAGAGAACTCAACACTTGCTACTCTGAGCACCAGCTGCAAAAGGCCTGGAATTTTACTTCTTTGTCAAATGACTTACCCAGCCCATTCCACTTACCCTCCCAGCTCAGCTTTCCTCCCCAGGATCTGACCTGCATTAACTTCAATATTCCAAGTATGAATTTTCAAGAATCAGAGCCAGTAGTTTCATCTTTTCCATTAAAAACAAAATGCCACAGTGTTGGATTTCACTTATGGTGCTAATATTTATGAAGCCTTTCTTTGTGCAAGACACAGCTCTTGGTGATTAGAATATAGTGTTTAATAAGAGAATAGACTTAGCTAATGTGACTTATAATCTAGAGAAATGAATAGTGAATGAGTAAAGAAAAAGTCAGGCTAACTTTGCAGGCTTATTTCTTTTTATTTAATTGAATTCTTTATTGGTACAATTTATATACATCTCAAAATCACATATAACATTGGGGAATTTGTACCAGTATATGACACAAGTTAATTCTCATTTTTACCCATATCCCTACCCACTACCCCCTCCTCCCCCCTTTATACATTCTCTTTTATTTTCTTTCTGTATCATATTTATTCCTTCCCCTCATCACATTTCCACACCAAGTTTCCTATAGAAATATTCCACTCTATAAAAGCTGTCCTACTTTCTAGAACTCATTTGCATCTACAGTTGTTCATGCCAAAGAGAAGATCTGGAAATTGTCTATCTGTGATCTATTGATTTCACTTATTAGTATATCCTCCAGGTGTCTCCATTTGCACCTAAATGGATCGATCTTGTCATTCTTTATGGCAGAGTAATACTCCATTTTGTAAAAAAAACACAACTTCTTTATCCACTCTCCAGTTGATGGGCATTTGGGATGTTTCCAAGATTGAGCTATCACGAACTGAGCTGCTATGAACAAGGGTGTACATCTGTCTTTCCAATGTGAGTTTTAAATTCTTTTGGTTTATTCCTAGCAGGGGGATAGCAGGGTCAAATGGGACCCCTAGTCCTAGTTTTCTGAGAAATCTCCACACAGATCTCCACAATGGTTGCACAAGTCTGCAATCCCACCAACAGTGTAGAAGGGTTCCTTTCTCCCCACAGCCACGCCAGCATTTATCGTTGGTTGATTTTGTGATCGCAGCCATTCTTGTGGAGTGAGATGGAATCTCAATGTTGTTTTCATTTGCATCTCTCGAATGACCAGAGATGTTGAGCATTTCTTCATATGTTTCTTGGCTGCTTTGACTTCTGCCTCTGAGAAATGTCTGTTCATTTCAGTTGCCCATTTTTGAATTGGGTCTTTAAACTTGGGGAGGCTGATCTGTTTCAGTTCTTTATATATTGTTGATAATAGCCCTTTGTCTGATACACAGCTAGTAAAGATTTTTTCCCATGTTGTTGGTTGTCTTTTAGCAGTGCCAGCGACTTCTTTGGCTGTGCAGAAGCTTTTCAGTAGAAGGAGATCCCTTTTGTTGATTGTTTCTGCTAGTTCTTGTGCTAGAGAGGTTTTATTCATAAAGTCTCTGCCTAAGCCAATGTCTCCAAGAGTTTTACCTAGCCTGTTTACCAGCAGGCTTATTGTTTCTGTTTTAATGTTTAAGTCTCGTATCCACTGTGAGTTTAGTTTTGTGCATGGTGAAAGCGATAGGTCTAGCTTTAGCTTTTGGCAGGCTAAAGCCCAGCTTTTCCAGCAACATTTGTTAAAGAGGCTGTCTTTCTTCCATTGGGGATGTTTGGCTCCTTTGTCAAAGATAAGGTGGCTTAGTGTATCTGGAGTTGTTTCTGGGTCTTCTAATCTATTCCACTGGTTCTCGGGTCTGTTACTTTGCCAGTACCATGCAGTTTTTATCACAGCGGCTTTATAGTAGAGTTTTAAATTGGGAATTGTAATACCCCCTTGCCATGTCATGGTTGCTTAGAATAGCTTTTGCTATTTTAGGTTTCTTGTGTTTCCAGATGAATTTTTGTATTATTTTCTCTAGCTCTGTGAAGTATACCGTTGGAATTTCAATTGGAAATGCATTGAATCTATATAGTGGTTGTGGGAGTATAACCATTTTGATAATGTTGGTTCTCCTGACCCAGGAACAAGGGATATCTTTCCACTTTCTGGTTTCCTTTTGTATCTCAGTTTTCAGAGTCGTAGAGTTTTCAAGTAGAGGTCTTTCACTTCCTTTGTTAGGTTGATTCCTAGACATTTCATTTTTCTGGGTGCTACTGTGAAAGGGATTGCCTCCCCAATTTCTCTTTCAGTGAATCTGTTGTTTGTGTAGACAAAGGCCATTGATTTTTGAGCATTGATCCTGTATCCAGCAACACTACCAAATTTGGTAATTAAGTCTAGCAGTCTCTTGGTTGAGTTCTTAGGAACTTTAAGATAGAGTATCATGTGATCAGCAAATAATGCCAGTTTAACTTCTTCCTTTCCTATCTTTATTCCTTTTATATCTTTGTCCTGCCTGATTGCTATGGCTAATGTTTCCAGTACTATATTTTTTT
>PVIC010047421.1:0-13889 GCA_004025085.1 Thryonomys swinderianus | reverse complement strand
TTTTTTTTTTGAGACAGGGTCTTGCTTTGTAGTTCAGGCTGGCCCCGAGCTCACTATGTAGCCCAGGCAAACCTTGAACTCAGCAATCCTCCTGCTTCTGCCTCCCGAGTGCTGGGATGACAGGCTCAGTGAGCTACCACGCCTGGTACCAACCTCTTTTCTTGTGCACATTCTTCCTTTAGGTTAAATCCCCCAGTCTACCCAAGGGAAAGTACTAGCTGAGCTCGTAAAACAGAACATTCGTACCTACAAACAGATCAGCTTATAAGCATCAAGGTAGGACTGGCCGCTCCACCGATGATTAGCTATCAGTCAGTCAAGGGCTTAAGGCCTTCCACTTGTATTTTTCAGCCTGTCATTCCATTTTCTCAAGAGGACCCTATGTTTATTGTCATCTCCTCCTTGCATTTCTCCCTGGGGCCCTGGGCAAAGTGAAGCATTTTCTCCTTTGTTCCTTCACAGACCTTCCCACACACCTCTATCACGTGACGTGAAATGTCTCTGAAGTGACTTGTTTACAGAGCTCCCTCATTACACTGAATTTATTGCCAGCTAATGACTTACTCATTTTTATGACTCTAACATGCAGCAAAGTTCCTGTGGTATTTGGTAAACACTGAAAAAATAATGGTTTTACAGTGCCTGAATGAATGAGTGAATAAATGAGTTAAAGAGTGGTATGGTACAAATGATCTTTCATTTCTTTTCGATTTTTCCAGTCTATGATCGTATTTTTTTAAAAAGTATTACTGTTAATGAAATTCCCATAATGGAAAGAGTAAGGGGAGGAGGTCAGCTCCCTTTACAGGGTATTTTTGCTCCTCTGCTCCTGTGGTATATACTGCACAGCTATATACCACATATATTCCCCCTTTAAAAAAAGGACATGTGTTTAGGGCTAGCCAGGCCTGCTAACTCCTGCTGCCAGATGCGTGAAAGCCAGGTAGGCTGAAATAAGACCATTTGGAATCCTAGATGAAGAATGCTGAGGAAATACAGAGGCAGCTCTTCTCTTAGCACTGCATTTATCTATGTCTTCTACATCTATATCTATATCTAAGCAGAGAAAAATAGGACCCTAATTTATTCAAGGCACTGGTTTACCAGTGGTTCTTCCCTCTTCTCAGTGGTTCTTCTACCCCACTGATTAGAATATTTGAATCAGGAGGCAGAGGCAGGAGGATCGCTGAGTTCAAGGCTTGCCTGGGCTACATAGTGATCTCAGGGCCAGCCTGAACTACAAAGGGAGACCCTGTCTCAAAAAATATAAATAAATAAAAAGAATATCTGAAGCTTGAACAGCTCAAAATCAGGCTCATTTGTTTTAGAAGCTAGTTTATAGAAAAGGTTGTGACTGATGAAAATCTTTGAGCTCCCCCAGGGAAAAGAAAACTGCATCAGTTAAAAAAAAAAATTCAAGCCAGCCTCTAAACTGAGAACTCATTCTAGATTTAAATACAAAAGCATTCTTATTCTTGGAGAGTTTGCTTTTCCTTTTTCCTTTCTAGACCAGAAGATCAAGGTCAAGGGCAGTATGGAAAGAAAAGCATGTCAGTCAGATCTGTGTTATCATAACTAATACCTAGCTGATTATAAAGAGATTATTTTGGTTCAAGTTTTCAGCCCACGGTCAGGTGACCTAATTGTTTTGGGTGAGGCTGTGCTTCGTGGCAGGAGTGTCGGCTAGAACAGTACCACTCACCTCATGGACAGGAAGTCAAAGAGAGGAAGAGACCAAGACCCCACTCCTCAGGGCACAACCTCAGTGATCTAAACACCTTCCACTAGGCCTCACCTCTTAAATGCTCTGCCACTTCTAATAGTGCAATTCTGTGGAGGGCTTTTATCCACAGACCTTTGGAAATACTTAAGAATCCCATTTGACCCTGCTAGGTATCTGAAAAAATTAAAAGAATCATATCATAGTGACATGTGTGCACCCATGTTCATAGCAGCTCAGTTTGTGATAGCTAAATCTCGAAAACAACCCAAATACCCAACAACTGGAGACTGGATAAAGAAGATGTGGTTTTTCTATAAAATGGAGTGTTGCTCTGCCATAAAGAATGATAAATTTGAGTCATTTATACTAAAATGGAATACCCTGAAGGACATACTCATAAGTGAAATAAAGAGGTCACAGATGTGTAAATAGAGTATCTTTTTTCTGGTAAGAGAATCTGGAGATGTAAATGAATTTTAGAATGTACGATAGATATTGTGAATTAGAAAACATTCAAAGGGAAAAGGGTAGGGGTAAGTAATGAGGGCAAAGAAAAAATGTAATGTTTTTTAAAAAGAAAGCATTGGATATAGGGGTGGGGATGGTAGGGTAGGTAGAGGAGTGGGTAAAAAATGAGAATTAACTCATGTCATATACTGGGACAAGTTCCCAATACTGAGTGTGATCGTGATGTATATATAAAATGTACCCAAAAAATTTCAGTTAAAAATAAATAAATAATATTGTAAAAAGAATCAAACTATAGTAGCAAAGGTTTTCATAGTAAACTTAACACAGCTCTTTCCATGGAGAGGTAGGGCAGAGCAATATGACCTTACCCATAGTGAGAGACCTTACACACCTGGGGTCAGCCTTTAGGCCCTCTTTGGAATCCCTGGGCCTCTTCCTTTCTTGTGATTGTCCCACCATGAAGAAGGTATCCCTGATAGCAGGAAACTCTTCTAGCAGAGCTCTCAGGCTATTGCAGTATGCCATGATCTGACCCCGCAAAGCATAGTGAGACATGTGGTGGTTAAACCTGAAAGTGAAAAGAAGAAATGATGTCTGAAAGAAGAATCCAAGTTGTTGCATCTCTCACAGAAGTTCTAGGATATACTCTCTGGAGGACCTTTCAAAGAGAACGAAGCATCTCTGACAAATAGAAATTTCCACCTGAGTCAGGTTGGTATTATCTGAAAGCAGAAGCCTAAGCCCCTTCCCTCTCTCCTTCATTTCTAAGCTTTTGTTAGGTGAGAGGATGGGTTTGCTTGGTTATATTAAACCACCTGAATCATTGTCTAGATTTCTACATAACACTGCTGGTTGGGGAAATTGGCTTGTGTTGTTCAAATACACTATACTTACCTTTGACAATATTCAATTATAACATCCCTCTTGACCTTTACAGTTGTATCCTGTGATAAAAGAGAATGATGGTTCTTCCGTTAGACAGTTGAGTGTGAGGACAACCTACTATAATGTACAAATATATAGCCAACTTTAAGTAGGAAAAGGCCACACAGTTGAGACATTCTTTTTGGAGGTAAACTTATTGGGAGATAGTTCTATGGTTCTCTTATGTTTATATCTATATATTTATAGATATATCATTTTTTTTTTTGAGACAGGGTCTCACTTTGTGTTGCAAGCTGGCTCTGAGCTTCCTATGTAGCCCAGGCAAGCCTCAAACTCAAAAATCCTCCTGCCTCTGCCTCCTGAGTGCTGGGATTACAGGTTTGAGCCACCATGCCTGGCACTGTAGTATGTGGTACTGATTGCTGGTGGGTATGAGCCACCACTCCCAGTATTGTTGTATGTGGTTACCTGGAACCAGGGACCTTGTGCTTGCTAGGCAGGCACCGGAACCACTGAGCTAAATCTCCGGCCCCTCAATATCAGTTTTTTTGGTACTGGGAGTCAAACTCAGGACCTTGTTCTTGCCAGGCAGGCATGGTGCCACTGAACTATATCCCCCGCCATTGTTTCTACATATCTTGTTGAACGTGTGCAGCATGCAAGGCCTTGACCAGTCTTTACTTGACCAATATCTCTATCAGTCTTTACTTAGGGTTTTGGTTGCAGAGAGAAATCTTTTTTTTTTTCCTGTACTAGGGATTGAACTTAGGACCTTGTGCTATCAAGGCAGGTACAGTGTTACAGAGAACAACCTTGAGGGGTGAAGTGGTATTTCCTTTAGGAAAAAGAGCAATCTTGCTATAAAAGAGGTGGGCTCCACATAAGTTAGTGTTTTCTAAACACTGGGTGCATATGAATTCCTGCATGTTGTCCCTGTGGTACTTAGGCTGATGGAACTGACATAGACGTGAAGCTCATGTTGCCTGCTCTATGAGAATTAAAGTTCTTTGTCTCCGACTTGGGAGTCTTAGTCCTTCTTCCAGCAGCCGTAGAACAGTAACAGATGAATTTACTAACTGGCAAGTAGGCTAAAATTCCAGCCCCTGATGAAACTGATCATTATATTGCCTGAACACTCTGATCTGGAAAGTGTTAGATAATTTGAGGACTAGTGAATGAAATGTTGTATTTTCCACCTGATCAATTTTTTTTTTCCAGAATTGCTTATTGGAAAACACCCTTTGCCTCAGATACTGCTCCTCAGTCATTTAGAAGATCTAGCCTCCATCATATCCCATTTGCAGAACTGGATTATGCAAAGTCCTTTCTTTTTTTTTTTTTTTTTGAGACAGGGTCTTGCTTTGTAGTTCAGACTGGCCCTGAGCTCACTATGTAGCCCAGGCAAACCGCCGCGAACTCAGCAATCCTCCTGTCTCTGCCTCCCGAGTGCTGGGATGACAGGCGTGAGCCACCACACCCGGCATTGTGATATGCGGTGTTGATTGCTGGTGGGCGTGAGTCTCCACGCCCAGCATTATATGTGGTTTCCGGGGATCGAACTCAGGACCTTGCACTTGCGAGGCAGGCGCCGGAACCACTGAGCTAACCATCTGGCCTGCAAAGTCCTTTCTTTCCTGGCACATGTGGTGGCAAAGTCTAGAGATTATAATTGTTATCACTTTTTTCACAAGTAACTGTGCATTAGCATAATGATTTCCTCATAAAACCTGATGAATAATGAAATGATACCTGTGCAATTAATGAGTTTAACTGGTTAAAAGCTTGAATTTTATAGTATTTTCAAATGACTAGGCTAATATTAAAGGAACACTAATATTAATATTTAATAATATTTATTAATTGTTTAATATTAATATTTCTTTAACATTAACATTTCTTAAACAGAAACATGCCAGTAGTACCTGAAAGACAAGATAATAGGTGACCAGATGGCCTGAGCATGTGCTAAACCACCAGAACCCCTGTGGGTTGCTCAGAAGGACAGAAATGTTCTAGGAGAGGTGCTGAAACCAACTATGACCTTTCAAAAATATATGCATTTTTAAGGTCCTGACTATAATCTTCTCAGATTGATATTCTTTCTTATCATGCTTCCCTTTTCAGTTCTACACAATTTACTTTCAGCCAGTCTACCCAAACAGTTTGGAAGTGACAGAGTCCAAGTTCAGGACTTTTCTTTGGATAAATACAAAGCAATACCGCAGCTTCAGGGAGCTCTTCTGCCTACACACTCACAGCGCTGTTCGCTCTGTCACCCGTGGCCTGTTTCCGCTGGAGGAAGGTGTTCAGCATCATGTCTCGTAGCCCCATCTTTTCCAGCTGAATAGACACAAAAGCCTCCGGAGCCCTGACGAGTGAAGAGAGACACAGACCGCAGGGTGGGAGTGAGTGGACACTATACAAAGGCAGCTCATGGAACAGAGTAGCTGGTTCTGCCGCCCAGGTTCTCACCTACTTCGTGTGCTTCTGATGACTCACCTGGGCTGCGGATGGGGTGTCATGCCGCACAGACCCCACCGTCCCTTAGGCATACTTCGGCACTTGTTCCTCAACCCCAAATGTCATAGCCTGGCCTGCCCAGTGTACGCTTTGACCGTAGGATTCAGGTACTGAGGTGGCCGCCTGGGAGCCTATCTCTTAGGCACATGGACCTTAAATCCTCCCCTGCACCCTGGGAATATGGATTGAGGGCCCTCAGAGTATGGCCATGTGTCACATTAATGGCCTCTTGAATAGTAGAGTTACAACGACTGTTTCTATTTTTCATTCTGCATTTGCCAGAATTAAATTAGAGTATCCTTGGCATACCTCAAATAAAATACTACGAGCAATCATATTATAAAATAAATATCCGTGTCATGGTGAAAAAAAGACCAAGGCATGGCAGGGCATTCCTGATTATTCCTGAGGCACATCTCTATGGAGACCATGCTTCTCTTAGAGCTCTCCATCCTATTCCTCTAAACGGTGGCAAGATCTTCCTTAGAATAGTAATCATTCTGTTTCTCAATTTAACATAGATATGGGAAATACAGAGTGGCCTATAACTCTTTTTGCTTAGGAAGGATGGTGTGAAAAGAAAGAAGAAGGGAAGGAAAGAAAAGAAGAGGGAAGGAGAGGAGAGAAGGGGCTGCAATTAGAACTACGCCTTCACAGACTGGCGTAGAGTATGCTAGAAGAAGCTGAGGTCTTCATGAATAGTCTTAAAAATAAAGCACACATACAAATGAAGCATTTGCTAGTAACTCTGACATCTTAGGCTCCTTCAATCCCATAGCACTGTATCATTGATTTAAAAGAGGCCATTTGTGTTGCTTTTAAACAATCCTCCCACTGGGTACAGTACCTTTTGGTATGAACTCTTTCTGAAGAACGCGTAAGTGTATCTGGGACGCCTATGCCAGTCACAATTCCGGAACTTCTTTGGGCTGGATTCACTCCACAGTGACTTCTCAGATTTGAACTTATTTCCTAAAATATTTTAAACTAAAGTGAATTAAATCTGTTGGCTGTGTCAGTCCTATAGTGTGAGCTGTAAAATATCTCACAACCACAACAGATCCCAAGCCCAAGTGAATGCTTAGAAGGGGAGGGGAGAGGAGAGAAGGAAGAGAGCTACCTACCACTTTGTACAACAAAAGGGTCAGGCACTAAGTTTAACTATTTCCAGAATATAATGTGGCACCTAAAATGCTCTGAGAAAAATGCTTCATGTACAAAGTGGTTAGTTGGAACACTCTGTATGGAGTGGCCTCTTAAGAAATACTACTAATGGTGGGGCCGGAGATATAGCTCAGTGGTTTCATTGCCTGCCTAGCAAGCACAAGGTCCCTGGTTTGATCCCAGTAACCAGTGATAAAATATTGGGCATGGTGACTCACGCCCACCAGCAATCAGTACCACACCCCACAATGCTGGATGTGGTGTCTCACGCCTGTAATCCCAGCCCTCGGGAGGCAGAGGCAGGAGGATTGCTGAGTTCAAGGCTTGCCTGGGCTACATAGTGAGCTCAGGGCCAGCCTGAACTACAAAATGAGACCCAAATAAAAAATAAAAAAAAAAGAAAAGAAATACTACTAATGGATTTCATAGCTCCAAGCACCTAAACAGAAGGAGGTGGACAACATGCTGCCATGCACATTATACTGATGGCAGAGGGAATGAGGGAGGAAAGGTGGCAGAGAGGTGGAGAGGAAGATTAGCAGGGGAAGAAAAAAAGGGAATCAGTAGTTTCCAATATCCTAACCCCACTTGTTATAGAGGTGCAGAGCATAATGGCTGGAAGTTGAGAAATATATGGAAATATAAAAAAATATAAATTTTTCTGAACTGCTAACCAAAAGGAAAAGATAAAAGTTTTAGAAGTAAGGCCATTCTTCTTCAATGAGAGAAATAAGGAGTTAGCCATATCAGAATTACTAAAGGAGATATAAGGAGAGTAAGGGGGAAAAATCATGGGTAAGGAAACTAAAGTTCCCAAATTTACTTTTTCCAGACACCCTCTGGGTATCCTGGTCTGCTAGCAATAGGAATAAACCCCAGGAGCCTGAGCTCACCACATAGCTCAAATTACCCTTGAACTCACAGTAATCCTCCTGCCTCTGCCTCCTGAGTGCTGGGATTACAGGTGTGAGCCACCACACCTGACACTGTGATATGTGGTACTGGAGATCCTGAGACTTTGCACTTCCCAGGCAGACACTGGAACCACTGAGCTAAATATCCAGCCTCATTTAGATAATCTTGGACACCTATATTCAACTGTGAAACTACTACGGCAATCAAACTAATGGCAGTAGCCATCTTCCTCCCCTACCTCCTTCCTCAAGGAACCACTGCTCTTTTTGCTTTCCATGACTATAGATTATAGAGTTAGTGTTCTAGACTTAATGTCCTAGAGTTATATAGTATGAATTCTTTTCTGTTTGGTTTCATCCACATTATGATAGTTATCAGCACCTTATTTCTTTGTCTCGCTAAGCAGTTGTATTCCATTGCATGGGTATATATCATAATTTGTTTAGCCATTGATCTGTTGATAGGTATTTGAGTTCTTTCCAGTTCTTGGGTACTATGAATACAGCTACTGTGAATATCTATGTACAAAGTTTTGTACAGACATGTGCTCTTATTTCTCTTGGTTAAATACCTATAAGAGGCATGACTATATCTTACAGTAAATATATGTTTGACTTTTTAAGAAATTGTCAAACCCTTTTCCAGAGGGGGGCTGTATCATTTGTACAGAGGTGGAGGGAAGAAGCAGACTGTGCCTTTCCATCAGCAGCGCTTGAGAGTCCCAGCTCCCCCTTGTCCCCAGCAACACCTGGAATGGTCAGCCCTCTACACTGTAATCATTGTAATGGGTGTGGAGTAGATTTTCAGAAGAGTTTTAAACTGCATTTCTCTAAAAGAAAGGTGTGAAGTGCCTTTTCGCGTATTTGTGTGTCACTTGTACACATTTGGTGACTCATTCCTTCTGGAAACACTGCCTTCATCTGGCTTTGGTGGCAGCACACACTTCTTGATTTCTTCCCTTCCTCCCTCTCTTCCTCTTAGCCTCCTTCACTGTCTCCATCGTGTCTCCATGTTATGGCACCACCTCCCACTTGCTTGTTCCACACTTTAGCGATCAATCATCTACCTATTCGCAGTGTATTGTTTTATGAAGAATTCATCACAAAATTCACTTTAAAGTCTTTCAGTCATGGACACTTCCTGGAACATGTAATAACTGAGTTCCATGCTGGAGGATGAACAGCATCCTCTAAACAAAAAACAAAACAACAACCAAAAGGACAGGAATGCAAAGGTGAGGATAAAATATTTTTAGACAAAAAGAAAAGAAGCATGAAGTTATGAGACAGTATTAAAACTTTGTGAGATTTAAAACTTTTTTATTTAATTGGAAGAGAGTGGATAGCAAGCTAGGTTTGGGAAGTAAAATTTTTGCATCCTAGCTATGAAGGTTAAATTTTGCTGTTTGGGCTGCAAAGAGTCACTGAAGTTTTTTTTTTTTTTTTGTTTTGTTTTGTTTTTAATTTGAGACAGGGTCTCACTTTGTAGTTCAGGCTGGCTCTGAACTCACTATGTAGCCCAGGCAAGCCTGGAACTCAGCAATCCTCCTACCTCTGCCTCCCGAGTGCTAGGATTACAGGCGTGAGCCACCACACCCGGCACAAGAGTCACTGAAGGGTTTTGATCAAGGAGACAGAGTTGCTCCACAGTGTGGAGGACAGATTTGATTGGAAGCAGATACAGTGGTGCAAGGCATGAACTCAGAGGGATGGAGGCCTGTCAGAAGATCATTACAATCATGTAAGTGAGATGATAAGAATTTGAACTAGAGCAGTGTGGGTGGAGAGAAGGCTTCTGTTATGGTTTATATGTAGGTGTCCCCCAAAGCCTCATGCACCCACACATGTGGCTTTTGGAAGGTGACTGGATCCTAAGGCGTGATACTCATCAGCTGATTAGTCTACTGATGATTTTATAGCTAAATGTGATGCTGGGAGATGAAGCCTGGTGGGAGGAGGTGAGTCACTGGGGATGTGGCCTACAAAGTCTGACCCCTTCCTCTTCCTTCCATCTGTTTTTCTGCTATGTATCTATCATGTCAGTACCTCTTTCCCCCTACTGTGCCCCTCCGCATGCCATCCTACAGCCAGCTGACTATGGACTGGGGTCTCTACAAACCAAGCCAAAATAAACCTCTCTTTCCTTAAGTTGTGGGTGTTGAATATTGTGTCTCAGTGATGAAAGAGTAATTGAGAGCCATATGTTATCGAGTTCAGGATATGATTTTTGCAAGATGTAGTGACTGATTCATTAGTTCAAGGTAAGGAAGTCAAAGGAATTGAGGACAAACTCAGGTTTTGAATACAAATGACTACTCTGGTGGTGATGACTTAACCAAAAATAGAAATCATGGGAGATCAAGATGGAAGGTGAATGAGGTGCCTTTGGACATGTGGAATGGAAAGGCCAATGGGATATCTAAAAAAATAGTCTAGAAGGCATTTGGATACATAGATTTGGGGCTTGGGAAAAAAAACTCTGTGAGAAGATATAGATTGGAATGTTGATGGTATACTAGAAATTTTAAACTTCAAGGAGTGACAAAAATAACCTAGGTGGGGCCGGAGATTTAGCTCAGTGGTTCTGACGCCTGCCTGCCTGCCTCGCAAGCGCAAGGTCCTGAGTTCGATCCTGGTGACCACACAGAATGCTGGGTGTGGTGACTCACACCCACCAGCAATCAATACCACATACCACAGTGCCGGGTGTGGTGGCTCTCGCCTGTCATCCCAGCACTGGGGAGGCAGAGACAGGAGGATTGCTGAGTTTGAGGCTTGCCTGGCCTACATAGTGAGCTCAGGGCCAGCCTGAACTACAAAGTGAGACCCCGTCTCAAAAAAATAAATAAATAAAATAAATAACCTAAGTGACATGTAAGGGGAGAACAGAGGATGCAAGGACAAGGGAGTAGTTGACTGGGTTAAGAGGCAAAAAGAAATCCAGTCAAATGACTGAATGGAGTCACTGCTTAATAAGCAGGAGGTCACTGCTGATTTCAATTGAGAGCAGTCTTAAGGGTGTGGTAAAAAAGAGGAAGTGAGATGAGTTAGTTACTTTTCTCTCATTGTTGAGATTAAATACCCAACAGCCAAAATTAGAGGGGAAGAGGTTTCCTTCGATTACAATTCATAAAGGTTTCAGTCCATAATCAGCTGGGTCTGAGGCTGGGATGGCAAAGAAGCATCCCAGAGGAGAAACAACATGGTGCACACAAGGCACTGAAGGTAACAATTTAGACTTAGCAGTGTCTCCCTGCCTCTTGTATTTTACTCAGACTATTTAGGGCGGGAGACACTCACACCCTTAATCCTAGAGCCCTTGAGCCTAGTATTGCATCATGAGTCAGTTCCAGTTTCACACACTCCAGATCAAGCCTGAGTACCTGAGGCTTTGAGGGGACATCTAGACACAGTGAATAACACTGGACAACGGTGGCACGGTTGGTAGGATATGAACAAACCGTCCTTTCCATAAACATGAATGAGAAGAAAAGGTCATTCTGATGGTACCGGCCAGAGGATTCAGTTTGGCTTTTAGAGAGAATAAAAATCGCTCAGCCTGCCCACAAGTGGAAAGGGGAAAGTACCCATAAAAGAAAAGAGGAAATAGAAATAAAAATTGAAAGTGTAGCAAGGAAAGAAGATAGCTAATGAAGCAAGGTTTCAAAAGAGAAGAGAGCAAATGAATTAAGAATGTGGGTGGGAGTGTTGAACTTGGCTGGGAAGAAGAATTCTTAAGGGCAGCGTGGGAGTGATGTCAGGTAAATTCGAAAAGTGGGAAGTGGAGGGAGGCAAACTGATAGGAATCTTTAACCTCCTCCACCAACTCATTCTCCGGGCTCGCCCCGACCCGTGGGAGGTGCCACCCAGTTTATAACAAGGCAGACCCCAACAGACCTCTCCCTAATGAAGGCAGATGAAGGGCCAAAGGAACACATAAAAATATGACCAACGTCTTTGCAATTAGAGAATGCAAATCAAAACCATACTGAAATATTACTTTATAGCTACTAAGACAGATAAAATAAAATACAATAAATCCTGACAAAAATGTGGAGACAAGGAAAATCTCATATTGTGTTAGCAGAAAGGACAATGGTGCAGCTACTTAGGAGAACAGTTTGGCAGTTCCCCAAAATGTAGGGAATAAAGTTACCAGATAAACTGCAGTTCCATTTTTAGGTACATACCCAGGAAAAATGAAAACATATTTCCTTACAAAATCCTGTACATTGAATGCTCACAGCATCATTTTTCTTGATAGCCAAAAAATAAAACAAAACAAAAACAAAACAAAAAACCAGAAACAAACCAGCATACATCAATTGATGAATGGATTAAAAAATGGTATATTTATATAGTAGGAAATTATTCAGCAATAAAAAGGAATATGGTACTGATGTGTGCCATAAGATAAAAAAACTTTGACAATGTTATACTGAGTAAAAAAAAATTTGACATAACAGGCCACATGTTGTATAATCTCACTTATGTGAAATATTGAGGTAGGTAAATCTAGAGACAGTAAATAGACTAGTGGTTCCTAGGGACTGAGGCCGGGAGGAGTGGGGAATAACTGCTGGCGGGTATGGGATTTCTTTTGAGAACGATGAAAATAGTTTGGAATTACATAGTGGTGATAGCTGCATGCTCCCGTGAATATACTTAAAATACTGAATTAGACGTTCTTTTTTTTTTTTTTGAGACAGGGTCTCGCTTTGTAGTTCAGACTGGCCCTGAGCTCACTATGTAGCCCAGACAAACCTTGAACTCAGCAATCCTCCTGCCTCTGCCTCCCAAGTGCTGGGATTACAGGCTGAGCCACCATGCCCAGCTGAATTAGACATTCTTAAAGAGGCATCTATCTTATGTCACATGGACTGTATCGCAATACCAAAAATAAAGAGTATGTATACCATGGTCACTTTTGTGGTTTTTTCTTTTTGGTAGAAAAACGAGAATCAAACATGTCTTCTTGCTTTTGCAAAAGGAATTATAGGATGGATAAACCAGGAAACAGTGGAGTCATTTATCTACATGGAAGAAGGGTTGAGGAATATGATATTTTCTGACGGATGATTCTAACTATTTAACATATACAGTTAAATGCAAAGAAAATTTATTAGTGTATCACTTAAAATTAAGAGCCCAAATAAGGATTTGGCCATACACCGATTCACCAATAGGAAGATTCAAGGGAGCAAAAGAGGGAAGAAAAGAAGGAAGGAAAAAAGATGTTCAGAGGCAGAGGCAGGAGGATTGCTGAGTTCGCGGCGGCTTGCCTGGGCACCATAGTGAGCTCAGGCCCAGCCTGAACTACAAAGTGAGACCCTGTCTCAAAAAAAAAAAAAAAAAAAAAGATGTGATATACATTTTTGGTTTCCTTCCATGATTCCTGATTTATAATTCTCATAGGCTTTATTGTTTCTTAGGTGTCAAGAATAATGTTGGGTACTTTAGGCCTCAGAAACAGGCCTCGAAAGGCTCTCTCTCCCTCTTCCTCTCTCCCTGACTCTCTTTTTCTGTGTCTCCCTCATCCTTTCCTGATCTTTTACTTCCTCTTTTTTCCTCCCCAAGGTAGGCCATGGACACTGGAATTTCTCTTCCTCAGAGTAGGTCATAGAAACCCTAATCCTAAACTCTCTGGCCAGCGTTGTCTGAAAGCAGATGGTAAGCACCAGTTAAGAAGGGGGTCCGTGCAGAAGGGATGGTAAAGAACCTGAACAGACAGCCATGCTGGTTTCTTCCTCCGTGCCAATGAATTAGATCAGACCCTTTTTGTCTAATTCCATTCCCACATAGTTTGTCGTGCTTCCATTAGGCCTATGTAATAGAGTCTCCATAAAGCCTCCAAAGACAGGGTTTGGAGAGCTTCAGGGTAGCTGAGCATGTGGAGGAAGCGGACAGGAAGGTGCAGAATCAACCACAAGTCAGATCTCAACTCAACAGAGACAAAAGCGCCTGTGCTCAAGACCCTTCCAGACCTCACCCTCTGCATCTCTTTATCTGGCAGCTTCTTGGCATCCTAAAAATACCTTTTATAATAAACTGGTCAACACTGTAAATGGAGTACTTCTGTGAACTTCTCTAGTCAATAAATTGAACTTGAGGAGGGGCGTATGAGAATCCCAATTTGTAGCCATTTGGTCCGAAGTTCTGGAATCCCAGATTTGCAATTAGGTCTGAATTAGGACCGGTCTCAGAGACTGAGT
>PVIC010047420.1:0-13880 GCA_004025085.1 Thryonomys swinderianus | reverse complement strand
GGAAGAAAGAGAGACCAGAGAATTAGGCCAGACACTTTAAATGAAAGGACTTTCATTTTGTAGATTCTAAATTCTTGAGCTAATTATATATTCAATGTTTATTGTTTCTTTTTAATGAGATCTTTTTCTAATCTTGCTTCATTCTGCTTCATTGGTAAATGTATAATTTACTCTAATTGCACTATTACATTATGATAATTACAAAGCTTTATAATAAATGGCCAAGTTAGATGCATGTTTCTTGCCCACATATCACAGAGTTTCTCAGAATGTTCTCTCATACAGTTAGAATGATCTTGAAATTTGCTCAAACACCCTAATAGAGGCTTAATTACAATTTCAATCGCTATAGAATAATATTATAATTAATATTTCTGTATTTTATGTTGTTTTCTTGCAGTACATGATTAATATGCTCCTAATTTTATTTTTAAGTTTTACAGTGTAATTTTAGATTTTTACATATTTCTATTGATGTTTCAAATTTTATTGAACTACATATTCCAATGTGTAACTTTTTTTTAAGCTCTGAGATCCTGTTGCTTTACTTTGTGAGCTCCCTATCCTCCTACATATCAGTAATTCTCAGATACTGCATATTATTAACGCTGAGACTCCAGGTGGTATGGAGAGGAAAGAAATGAATCCTGTAAGACAGAGTCAGGTAACCAGAAAAACACAACCACCTCTCACTTATGAAAACATTTCTCAAGTAAAGCCTTTCCTTTTCTCCAGTAAGCAGAAATAATATGCAGAGAGTTACATCCCAGATGGTAATTACTACTAGCCCTGGGAGTTTGGAGGATAAGAAGAAGGGAAGCAAATGCTCCCATAATTAGTTTGTAATCAATACTCCTTCTTGGCACTGCATAAGGTAAGACTTTCTGTAACCGATGGATTTACTTGGGAGAATTCTACCAGAGCTCTGGGCCATCACAGGTTTGAGAGGTAAGCATTATTTACCTCAAGGCAATGTGAAGGGAGAATAAGTAATAGTACTCTAACATTTACTTTCCAGAAATCATGTTTATCTTATTTATCAGCCTATAGCCTCAACCATCCCATTCCTTACACAAGCTCAGTTCAAATCAACCTCTCTCATATCTGCTTTCTTATGGTTTTTCACTTCATATGTCCCATTCCATAATTTTTATTCTTCATCATTTCTTTGTAAATGTCATATTATAGATATTACTCATTTTTTATCACCTCCTACTACATTGGGCCCTTCCAAAGCTCTATCTACAGTGTTACTCATTAAAATTGTCCAATAAATGTCTTCTTTAACCTACAAGTCTCAATTTGCATTTGCATATCTGAGCAGGTCTTTCATTTTCCCTTAAGTGGCACATGAATAAATGATTGTATGGTTACTTTTAATATCATATAACATAAGTAACCTATGACTTATATGGTTGTAGATATTTGCACGAAGGCAACAGAAAGAGCTGAATATTATGTCAGCCAAGTTCAGTAAAAATTATCCCTTATGGATATTCTTAATCTTAGTTCTAGAACTAAAATGGGGAAAGAAGAATTAGAAGACAGTAGGAGAAGGAGGAAAGGGAAAGAGATTTTTTTTAAAGAATGATACGTTATGGACAATACACGTACCCACTTCCTGAGAGGATTGCAAGTTGCATAGACTATAAAACATGCACTTATAAAATATGTTTTAAAGTGCAAAAATCACCCCTTATCATTAAGGTATGCTTGAGAAAATTGACAATTTTAAAATCACTACAAGACTTGTTTTACATACAAGAATATATTTGGTCATCCTAGTAACAGTTGGGTATGCATATTTCATTTGACAGCATTTGAAAAACTCATCACCTCAAAATAACTTGTAGAAGACTTTCAAGTGTTAAAAGTTAGTCACACAATTTTTTTACATATAAAAGTACAATTTATCTTAAAAGGAAATAGTTATAGGCAGTATTGATTTAGTAGTTATATTTCTTCAGAATTAATTACAGAAATTACTGGTCCCACAGTCTTAACTCAACTGGCTGCAAAACAATTTTTCCGTGGAAGTAGAAATTAATAGGAATTCAATTATGTGTGGATGTTAACAGTATTATTATTCTAAAAGTGTTGTGGGACAATTTTTGGGAGCTTACTTTTCCTTATTAGGTTTTCTGTAGTCAATACTTCATTTGCATACATAAGAAAGTATGATTTAGTTAATAATCCTGTGATAAACAACTTTGTTCAAGCAGTTTTGCTTCTGTTTTCTCTGATCATAGAACATCAGACACATTTTTACATATGCCAATAAGCATAACTGTAAACATTCAATTTAGATAAAGTTAAATCATTTTTAGACCATTTGGGATATTCTCCAGTTCATAAAATTAAAATGAATGAGAGAAATAATTCATACTCACAGGTATAAATGTCACAAAGTTTCTCCTATATAAGAAACCCAGAGTAAAATGAAGAGCAAAATAAGAGATAGATACCAGGAAATAGGGAGATGGATACTTCTCAATGGGGAAATCTCTCAAGAGATGGAGACGGAGAGAGGGACATGAGACAGGAGACATAAGGAATGAAAAACCTGAGATGTTTTATGTATTTGTTCCCACTCCCCACAAGGAATGTGACATTATGTACTAAAAACAGGTGCTAAACAAATAGCATCTTAAAAATAAAATAAAATGAAACAAGTTCTAATGTTCTTGTTCTAAACATTTATGTTTGCTCCTGTTTTTCTGATTTTTCCATCCTTTGAGAAAAAGGAAAAACAAACTGAATTTTACTATCTAATTAAATCACCACTACTATGAGAGTCTAATCTTATTCCTGGTCCACTGAGCCCTAACAAAAATCCAGGTAAGAATCTGACAATCTTTTGATTACGAAACATTAAAGAAAACCCACAAGGAAAGAACGTTTTTTTTTTTTCTTTTTTTGAGACAGGGTCTCGCTTTGTAGTTCAGGCTGGCTCTGATCTCACTATGTAATCCAGGCACGCCTTGAACTCAGCAATCCTCCTGTCTCTGCCTCCTGAGTGCTGGGATTACAGGCGTGAGCCACCACGCCCGGCACTGTGGTATGTGGTATTGATTGCTGGTGGGCGTGAGTCTCCACGCCCAGCATTGTATGTGGTTACCGGGGATCGAACCCAGGACCTTGAGCTTGAGAGGCAGGCGCCGGAACCTATGAGCTAACCCTCCGGCCCGGAAAGAACAGTTTTACCTCTCTTGTGAAATGAAAGCCTACCAGGGAGTCCACCTATACCAGAGACACGTGGTTATAGTTGTTGATTGTTGTTATTCTTGTTGTTGTTTTGCAGTACTGAAAATTAAACCTGGAACTTTCCTACAGAGCTACATCCTCAGTGCATTTTATATTTATTTTTGTGATAGATTTCACTATACTGCTATTTTAACCTGGTTATACCTGCACTTATGATCTTTCTGCCTCAGCTTCCCAGAGTGCTGGAATTATAGGCACGTACTACCACACATGATAAAAATCTTTTGGTTTTAAAAAAAATTATATTATTTTCAAAAAATTTTATATTATTTTCAAGTGTGCAACAAAGAAAATAAGTGCATTAAAACTCCATAATTTTCATTAATATTTTGCATTTTAACTGAATTGCTAGAGATTTCACACAGATCAAAAGTCGTACTTTTTGAAATAAAAACAAAATATATTTTAAGAAATAAATTGAGGCCAGCTACCTAAGAGAAATATACAACATCTGCCAGATATAGAAGATTAAAATAACACATAGATAATTTTAAGGAAATCTAACTATAAACAACTAAAATTACCAAGAAATTAGAAACATGTAAACAGTGTTAGAAGACACACACCTAAATTATCTGAAAAACAAAGTGGCAAAAATATCAGCCTACAGGTTTTGTATTTCTATAGGCATTACTAAAATGTCCCATTTCAGCCGAAGAAACACTCATTCTCTAGTCTCTAGATTTCCTTTCCTATTCTTTAAAAATCTGCTAGGAAAGTGATTACTTACTCCTAGCACCAGTTTTAAAATTTCAATGTCTAGTTTCATATAGGACTGTAACTACTGATGCCCCGACACAACTAGACTAGAAAGCAATACACACAGGTGCTAAATAGAAGTGCAACATTTAAGCTTGGGCACCTCACTTCACCTTATGTTCTCTTTAGTTTTTGTTTATTCTTGTTGTTTTTTGAGACAGGGTCTTGGTTTGTAGTTCAGGCTGGTCCTGGACTCACTAAGTAGCCCAGAATAGCCTCAAACTCACAGAAGTCCTCCTGCCTCAGCCTTCCCAGTGCTAGGATTACAGGCTTGAACCACTGTGACCAGCATTGTAGTTTGTATAACCAGGGATCAAACTCAGGGCTTTGTGTTGTGAGGCAGATGCTGGAGCCACTGAGCTAAATCCCTGGCCCCTATCTCTATATATTATCAATATACGACATGAAAAAGAAATTGATAAAGGGGCACTATTTACAACAGTATCAAAAACATATTAAAAATTAAGTATAAAATATAACTAAGAAGATACAGCCCATGCTTAAAATTATAATATATTGATAAAAGAAATTAGACTACTGGAAAGATAATCTGTGTACATAGGTTGGAAGAATTATTATTATTATTATTATTGAAATGGCCATTCTACTCAAAGTGACCTACAGAAATAATGCAAATACTATCAAAATTTCAGTGACTTTCATCACAAAAATTCTAAAATTTTAAGGAACAACAAAAGACCATAAATAGTCAAGTAAATCTTTTATTACAAAGATTGGTTTCTATGGTTAATAGTGATACGTGTATAAAAATGTGCCCATCTCACGCCTGTAATCCCAGCACTCAGGAGGTAGAGACAGGAGGATTGCTGGGTTCGCGGCGGCTTGCCTGGGCACCATAGTGAGCTCAGGGCCAGCCTGAACTACAAAGCGAGACCCTGTCTCAAAAAAAAAAAAAAAAGTGCCCATCATTAGCCACTAGAGAAATGTGAGTTAAAATCTTGATAAAGTGTATTTACCTATTGAAATGGCCATATTTTTTTTAAAAAGCAAAATGAATGCTAATCAGGATTCAGAAAAAGATACTGATGCTGTTCTTGCACAGTGGGAAGCCAATATGTATAGTGTTTTGGAAAATGGTTAAACATGTAAAAAATTCATTTTACACTAATATTCAACTAAGCAAACTTACATGTAACCAAATCAAACAGAAATATAAAAAATATGTTAAGCAAGTTTTATAACAGATTTATTCCTATCTTCAAAAACCTAGAACAAAGATGTCCTTCAGCAAGTGAATGATAGAAATATAATTCCACACAAAGAAATATTTCATAATAATAAAAATAATTATTTAGAGACCAACATGCATATATTTTTTAAGGGAAAAATACCAGAACTGAAATTTGATTTCAGCAGTGAAATCATCAGGACCAGGGCTTTTCTTTGTTGGTATGTTTTCAATAGCAATACCGTTTTAGGATTATTTAGAATTTTTATATTTTCTTCATTCAGGCTTGCTAGTTTGTATGTATCAGGAAATCTCTCTATTCTTTATTTCCCATCATATTTTAATTGAATTCTTTATTGTTACATTTTATATACAGCTCACAATCACACTCAATATTTGGGAATTTTTACCAGTATATGACACAACTTAATTCTCATTTTTATCCATATCCATACCCACCCACAACCCCCCACCCCTTATATATATGCTATTTCTTTTTCTTTCCTAATCGTATTTATTCTTTCCCCTCATTATGTTCCCCTACCACATTCCCTTTGATATTTCCTATTTTACAAAACCTATCATACTTTCTAGAACTCATTTACATCTACAGATTCTCATACCAGAGAAAAGATTCAGTATTTACATATCTGGGATCTATCTATTTCACTGATTAGTGTGTCCTCAAGGAGTATCCATTTGCATATAAATGAATGGAACTTGTCGTTCTTTATGGCAGAGTAATACTCCATTTTATAGAAAAAACACATCTTCTTTATCCAGTCTCCAGTTGATGGGCATCTGGGTTGTTTCCAAGTTTGGACTATCACAAACTGAGCTGCTATGAACATGGGTATACATATGTCTTTAAAATGTGTCTCTTTTTAATTCCTTTGAATGTATTTCTAGCAAGGGAGTAGCAGGGTCAAATGGGACCTCTAATCCTAGTTTTCTGAGGAATCTCCACACAGATCTGCACAATGGTTGTACAAGTCTACAATCCCACCAACAGTGGAGAAGGGTTCCTTTCTCCCTGCAGCCTCCCCAGCGTTTATTGCTGGTTGATTTTACAATAGGAGCCATTCTTTGTGGAGTGAGATGAAATCTCAGTTTTGTTTTCATCTGCTTATTTGAGTACAGGTTCTTGAAATAAATATTGATGATTTAGATTTCTGAAGAATCTGTTGTGGTTTCTTCTTTAATTTCATAGAGCTGAGTCTTAAATTTTTTTGTGAAGTTGGTTAGGGATTTGTTGATTTTATTTAATCTTTCAGAGAACCAAGTCTTCAATTTATTGACTTTTTGTATAGTGTTTTTAGTCTCAATTACATCAATTTCTGCTCTGATCTTAAGCATTTCTACTCTCATATGCACTTTGGGCTTGACTTACTCACCATTTTTTTAGAAATATTATGTTCAACATTGGGTTTTTTTTAAAGCTCACTGTGTTTTTCCCAATGTGAGAATTCACTACTACCAATTACTTTCTAGGGCTGCTTTAAAAGTATCCCCTAAGTTCCAGTAAGTTGTCTTAGCATTATCATTTAACTTTAGAAATTGTCTAATCTCTTGTTTTATTCTATCTGTGACCCACTGGTTGTTCAGGAAGGTATTATTTAATTTCCATGTGTTTACGTAGTTTTTGTTGTTTCTTTTGCCATTGATTTCCTACTTCCTTCCACTGTGGTCTAATAATATGAGATAATTTCAATTTCTTTGCATTTATTTAAACATGTTCTATGAATTAGTATGTGGTTTACTTTGGAGATGACCTATGTGTACCTGGGATGAATGTGAATTCTGATGTTGTCCGGCGGAATAATTTGCAGACATCTGTTAGTCTGTTGGTTCACAGAATTGGTTCAGTCACATATTTGTTTATTTGTTTTGTTTAGTTGATCTATTTATGACAGCGGATTATTTTGTAACCCCATCAAAATTGTGTGGATGCTTATTTGATTTTTATATCCATGAAGTCTACATATTGTATGATTCTATGTAATGAAATGTTGCAGAATGTAAAATTATTGGGGGTTGGAGGGTTAGCTTAGTGGTTCTGGCGCCTGCCTCGCAAGCGCAAGGTCCTGAGTTCAATCAATGGTAACCACATACAATGCTGGGCATGGAGACTCATGCCCACCAGCAATCAATACCACATACCACAATGCCGGGCTTGGTGACTCACGCCTGTAATCCCAGCACTTGGGAGGCAGAGACAGGAGGATTGCTGAGTTCCAGGTTTGCCTGGACTACATAGTGAGCTCAGAGCCAGCCTGAACTAAAAAGCGAGACCCTGTCTCAAAAAGGAAAAAAAAAAAAGTAAAATTATTGAGAAAAGTAAGTCTCATTATTGATGTTTAAATTATTTCAATATTATAAAAAATGAGAAGAGTTAGATTGATTTAAAAAAAAATAAACTGTTTTCTGCCTTTGGAATCAAGGTAATGGTTGCTTCAAGGAATGAATTTGGGAGTACTGCTTCTCTTTCAATTTCATTAAAGAGTGTGAGAAGTAGTGGCATTAACTCTTCTACAAAAGTTTTGTAGAATTCTGCAGTGAAACTATCAGGACCAGGGCTTTTCTTTGTTGGTAGGTTTTTTTATAACATTTTCAATTTCACAGATTGATATTGGGTTGTTTAACATTTTTATATCATCTTCATTCAGTTTTAGACGTTCATAAGTGTCTAGGAATCTATCTATTTCTTCTAGATTTTTCTCTTTTTTTGCATACAAATTTTCAAAATAGGTGTTTATTATTCTTTGGACTTCCAAGGCATTTGTGATGATTTCCCCATTGTCATTCCTGATAGCATGGATTTGAGCCTTTTCCTTCCTTTGATAAGGTTGGCTAAGGGTCTGTCAATTTTATTTATCCTTTCAAAGAACCAACTCTTTGATTCATTGATTCTTTATATTGTTCTCTTTGTCTCCATTGCATTAATTTCTGCTCTGATCCTTATAATATCCTCCCTAGTACGAGTTTGGGGTTTGTTTTGCTCCTCTTTTTCTAGTAGTTTGAGGTTCATCATTAGATAGTTTATTTGAGTCTCCTCTATTTTCTGATTCACTGGCATTCACTGGTATGAATTTCCCTCATAAAACTGCTTTCATTGTGTCCCATAAATTCCTGTATGTTGTACTGGGGTTATCATTTAATTGTAGAAACTGTTGATTTCTCCCTTAATTTCTTTTGTGGCCACTGGTTAGTCAACAGAGTGTTGTTCAGCTTTCATGTGTTTGTGAGGATCTTGGAATTTCTTTTGCTATTGAGCTCCAGTTTCAAGGCACTATGGTCTGATAGTATGCAGGGGATAATTTCAATTCCTTTGCATTTACTTAAACTTATTCTATGAATTAGGAATGGCTGCTATTGTGAAATCAACCATCAATAAATGCTGGGGAGGCTGTGGGGGAGAAAGAATTATATTGTGAAATCATACGTGCACCCATGTTCACAGCAGCTCAGTTTATGATAGCCCAGACTTGGAAACAACCCAGATGCCCATCAACTGGAGACTGGATAAAGAAGATGTGGTTTTATTTTTTAATAAAATGGAGTATTACTCTGCTAAAAAGAATGACAAGTTTCATTTATTTATGTGCAAATGGATACACCTTGAGGACACACTAATAAGTGAAATAAATAGATCACATATATGTAAATACCATATCTTTTCTCTGGCATGAGAACCTGTGGATGTAAATAAGATTTAGAATGCATGATAGATTTTGCACAATAGAAAATATTCAAAGGGAATGAGGTGGGAGAACTTAATGAGGGAAAGAATAAATATGGAAAAAGACATAGCATGCATATAAGGGGTGGGGGTAGTGGGTGGGTAGGGATATAGGTAAAAATGAGAATTAACTTGTGTCATATACTGGTACAAATTTCCCAATGTTGACTGTGATTGTGAATTGTACATAAAATGTACCAATAAAGAGTTCAATAAAAACTATTATCAGTAATGATCCATCTTCTAAAATAGACATTGGTTCCTGAACCCTACATCCTAAGGTATATAACTGGATTTCATTTCTCTTCTCTGGACTCTTGAGTTAGATATTATGGTAATGTAGACAGATTTTATTCCCATCTGAGGTGGACGATTGTTGCAGACATCAGAGAGGCTCAATCAGAAAAGGACTGGAAGGTGAGACATACATTAAAGGCTGGGAGGATAGGGTCAGATCTTTTTTTTAGTGGTGGAAGCCAGTACTCATACTTCCAGCACAGCTTCCAGTACACATGGAAAGAAGCTTGGAGCCACCCAAAGGAGAGTATTCAATGAGCATGGAGAGTTTCTAAGCTCCATCAGTTGCTAGAAACAGTACAAGACAGAGATTTGCACTGAGACAAGTAGCAGCAGACATTTTTTCTTCTTCCTTTCATGGACCACACTACTACTAATCATTTATGTACTTCTCTGGAATGTTGCAAGTGCAAGAAAATACATAGCACAGAAGTTTAATTCAGTGAGCTACTCAACAAACACTTATTAAAACTTAAACTTAAGAAGTTGAATATTAGAAGAGCTCCAGAAGTATCCTGCAGATCCTTTCTCACACAAACATCCTTCCCTCCTGCCTAAAGTTACCATTATAATGAGTTTTGTAGACTTTAATCTGATCTATAAATATTAGTTTTACCGTCTGTTTTTATATCTTTGTACATTGAAGTTAGTTTTTTTCCTCTTTTATAAGCTATGTCAGTAGAACAATAAAATATTATAGTCTATTACCCACAAGTCAATATAATATATTAATATTCACTCTTGTCTGTATTTCTAAAATATCATGTTCAGTGTAGTATGGTATTTCACTATATGTATGTATATATTAATAGGCATATATACATATATATTAAAATTAATTATTTCCATCTTTAGTAATGTTCAGACATTCTTTTTCTTAGATTTATGAAGAGGAATAGAGTGGACTCTTGACTTATGAACTAAACTCTTTCCCAAGAACTAGTAACTCAGGTTGGTTAATTGAAGTCTCAGGCTCCTCTACACAACCTTCAACATCTCACCTGTGAACAGGCAGATTTCAGTGTCCTTAGAGAGACAGTGATCAAGAATTTCTCAATTAACTTCGCCCAAGAATGGATGTTGTAATATCCCTTTTAGAACTCTTTAAGGGTTAAATCTGTGTCTGAGACCATCTAGAAACATAGGCAGCTGACATTCAGATCATAAGTCAAGATTTTTGACATAAGTTAAAACTAAAATTCTTTTCTTAATCCAAGTTGCTCAAATGTCAAGCCAGTCATAACTCAAGGGTCTACTGTACATAGGTTGCAAATTGATTTCCAACAATACATGAATATTGTTAGTATTTGCAAATCCACACCTCAAAGGCTCAATATTGGAACCTTTTATGACAGGTGTGTGTTTGTGTATATTAATTGTAGGACCATTTGTTTAACTATTTGAAAATGAGTACTTTTATTAGAAGAGCAGCCATCTCCAGGATTCTTAGCAACACAATGTATACATGTTCAGCTGGGCACTTAATATATTTTATATATGTTTACCTATTTTCCATTACATATATCAGTCTTTATAGTCCTAAAATAGGTGTATCTGGCTTGCACACACAAAGACTGAAACATGGGTTACATCTGTTTCTTAAAAGATCAAAATATCAGAGAAGCAAGTATTGTACGCAGAACCATTCCCAGCATTTAACACATTTTATATTAAACACTATTATTTTAAGCTTCACTTCTGTTTCCCAAATCTGTTTTAGAAAATTTCTTCTCTCATGATTTACCTTTTTTAATATAAAGGTGATTTAACAATGTCTGGTTATGGCATGGTAAATGTATCAAGACTTTCTGGAGTTTCTGAAGCAATCTTTCCTCTAAGTCAATAAGGAAACTTAAGTACATAGATACGGGGTCTTTGGGTGGTTGAGGGGTATAACTGAGAAATGGTCCAAAGGACAAGGACTATAACTTGGAAAAGTCTCAAATCCTAGGGATTGAATCTTATGATTGGGTCAGTAGAGCTTGATTGGAAAGAGGGGCTTGTTCATCCCTTTACTTAGAACCAATGGCATCAACTATCAGGGGTTTCTTCAAGTCAAAGTAGTCTAAGTTCAGGTGGTTGTGCTGTACTGTCAGAATTTCATCTACTACAAATGAGACCTCCTCTAAATCTGTACGATCAACAATGAAATTTCATAGTACCCATGCAAGGATCTCCAGGAGTGACCCTAGAGTGTCTAATGGGCTCGGGTTAATCATATTCTCCACTCCAGGAGCCGAACAACAACATTCGAGTTTATTGTCCACTCTCGGCAGAGAAGCTGACAGATACAGTATAGAATTTCATCTCGGCCATCAAGCGAGCAATGATATGACGCTGTGTGGGAGAGGTAAGTCACGTCTGAGGTATTTGGGGTGCATGGCTGGGTTCAGAGCTTGATCTCCTAGTGGCAGGAAGCCCATCACCCATGTGTGTACTCAGCTGTTCCTAAGCAACGGAGCCTCAACTACGACTATCAAGGCTCCAGCAAGCTTCTTTAGTTGGCAGTAATCAAAACATAGCACCACACCTGGGTGCCAGCCATTGTAATAATTGCCCTGAGTCCACAGGAAAGGGGTGACTGGAAGATTGGTCTTTTGATCCTTTTTCTGGACTCTGCCTTATCCAGTCTCTTCACTTTGCTGGTTTTAATCTGTGTGCTTCTTCTGCAATAAACCATAACTGCGGGTATATAGTTTTCGATGCATCATGTGGTTCTAATGAATTAGTGTACAGAGCATGTTTTGTAACATACTCTCCAAATTTTAAATGGTGACAGAAATGAGTGCTATTATAAATTGTGTTTCTTTTAATTTCATAGTTGAGAAAATTATATGAGAAAATGTTCTGATAAATAGTCAAATGTAATTAACATACAGAAAGAGCCAACCAACAGTGTGTGTTAAGATTTCCCTGTAAACTCAGAATTTATAAAGATCCTCAGTGGATACTGTTACTGGGAGAGAGAGATGTGCTACATTTCTTAGACCTAAGTAAGAATCCTAGATGTGTGGAAGGAGCTACATTATTGAAAGCTGGTACAGCCTCAGCTAAAACTGAGGGCCAATTAAATATCAACTTGGCCACTTAAAATACCAAGGGATATAAGCAGGTGAGATATTGATCAAGTATTTATTAATGAAAACTAAAGAAACAAGTAGAATTTTAAAAAATAGGTTCACAGCCTTCTAATTCATTACCTTGCCTTCACTTAAAACACAAATTCACTACATTAGACAAATTCAGAAATCATCATTCCAGTGAAATGTTTTAACAAAAATTATATAAGTGCTCTCATTTGTAGGAACTCATACAGAAAAACGGAAATCTGAAAACTAGTGAATCTTCTTAATAAGCCATCTCGTAAGGGTTTGGTACTTCAAAATCAACAAACTGCACTGTTGAAAAGCAGCTGAATGCAAGTAGTGATAAGGCTGTCTGCACTCAGAACATCATGGGGCAAAACTGCATCACTCAACCAGAAAAGAATCACTAGAGTTTAAAGTAATAGAAGGAAAAAGAAAAGAACACACTCTGAACCGATGGCAATTCTCTTGGATTTTTGTATTAGACCTTATCATTTTAGAGAAGAAACACTAAAAACTAGTAATAGCTTTCAGCCATAAAGTATCTACAGTTGCTTGATATAGCAGTGCAATAAAATACATGTAAGCTCATTTCATGGAGTGCACCTTCATAAAGTTATAAGTTAAACAATTTCCTGGTACACAAATACACATATGGTATACTTGCTCAGTTCAATATATATATATATATATTTCATATTTCAATATTATAATAATCTTGATTTTAAAAATATTTTTTCTGGGTCCAGAGGGTTAGCTCAGTGGTTCTGGCACCTGCCTCACAAGCACAAGGTCCTGAGTTCAATCCCTGGTAACCACATACAATGCTGGGTGTAGAGACTCATGCCCACCAGCAATCAATACCACATACCACAGTGCTGGGCATGGTGGCTCACGCCTGTCATCCCAGCACTCAGGAGGCAGAGGCAGGAGGATTGCTGAGTTTGAGGCTTGCCTGGGCTACATAGTGAGTTCAGAGCCAGCCTGAACTACAAAGCATGACCCTGTCTCAAAAAAGAAAAATATTTTTTCTGAAAGCTATTATCAACCCTATCAACATTTTACAAGGGAATGTTTTCTAGTGGATTAGTGGAGCAAACTAAGTTTTTAAGGATAAGAACCAGGTGTCCTGTGAGCACAATGCTATTTGTGTGTCATATATAATTAAGCCTGATACAATCCTATCTTCAAAAATATGTTAACATTTGGGATTACTGTTCATTAAAGAAAAATAATTAAACTCAATGAACAATTTATCTTCCAAAATCTTGGGTGCTAGTTTTGCAGCACTAAATTTCAAAGTCATTGAACATAGTAATTACATGTTAGCCTTTCATACTTCTCATTCAGTAGTGGCCTCGCTGAGTCGATCTCCCCTCCCACTAGTTGGCAGCGATTACTAGTTAAATCAAGATATTAAAAGCCAGGGCCGGAGGGTTAGCTCAGTGGTTCCGGCGCCTGCCTCGCAAGCGTAAGGACCTGAGTTCGATCCCCGGTTACCACATATAATGCTGGGCGTGGTGGCTCACGCCTGTAATCCCAGCAC
>PVIC010047419.1:0-13899 GCA_004025085.1 Thryonomys swinderianus | reverse complement strand
CAGGGGAGAGTCTCCCTGTCCTTTGGTGCATATTAATTGCACGCCATATTTTGTCTCTTGATTGAGAAAAATTGTCAGTTACTGACAGGAGTGCTTCTACAAAACAAAACAAAAGAAAATAACTCATTTGGGATTCGAGTGACTCTTTTGCAAATATCCATCAGAAATCAAAGTGGACAATCTCCTGATATTTCAATATGATAAAGTCACCAATTCTATGTTTATAGTCAACAACAGAAACTAAGAAAGTCTATGCTATATAAAATAGAACATTTGCATACCATGCTAATGTTATTACTGGATTCTGTGAAGAGATTTAATTACAAGGATATTTTAATAAAATGACAATATATAAAACTTCAAACTGATCCTATTATTTTCTGTCAGCTTTTTTTCCTAATTTATTCATTTATCCTAGAAGTAAACTTTAATTCATTCTTCATACAACCATCTTATTTTTGGAGTTAAAAAGTCACAGAATTTATAGGTGCATTTAGTTACACACACACACACACACACACACACACACATATATCCTATTGTTTCATTCATTTTTCAAAAACCTTGAATGAAATCTTGAACTACTTTAGAGTAATGTATTGTGGAGCTAAATAAAGTTATTGTAATTCCTTGTAAAACACTAGCAAAAAATAGTGAAAAAAATTTTTTTCTTTTGAGACAGGGTCTCGCTTTGTAGTTCAGGCTGGCCCTGAGCTCACTATGTAGCCCAGGCAAACCTCGAACTCAGTAATCCTCCTGCCTCTGCCTCCCAAGTGCTGGGGTTACAGGTGTGAGCCACTATGCCTGGCAAGTGAAAATATTTTTAACTTTTGTAATGTACTTTGAAAGTCTAGATATTACTGTACCTGATTTTTTCACACAATTATCTAAACTTCACTTTTATCAGTTAAATAAGAAATATTTTAAGGATTCAAACGCACTTCCTTTGCAGTTTGTTTAGCTTATTAATGAATAGCATGTATTTTATGAAGTAGAAAATGTTTTGCTATTTTGGGGAAATTACATAGTACTAGAAGTAATGGAACTTATCTATTATTGAGAATTTCCAAGTTATGGGTAATGAGTGTTAGGCAAATTACATAGATTACACATACATTCAATTTGAAACATTAACTATGTTTTCACTTTTAACAGTATGCTAGAGAAATAAATAGATCACAGGCAAATACTGGATCTTCTCTTTGATATGAGCACTTGTAGATGCAAATGAGCTCTATAAAGTATGACAGTCTTTGTAGAACGGGAAATCTCCAAAGGAAATTTGGTGTGGGAATGTAATGAGGGGAAGGAATAAATATGATTCTGAAAGAAAATAAAAGAGCATGTATATAGGGAATGGGGGGATGTGGGTGGGTAGGGGTATGGGTAAAAATGAGAATTAACTTGTGTCATATACTGGTATAAATTCCCCAATGTTATGTGTGATTGTGAGAGGTATATAAATTGTACCAATAAAGAATTCAATTTTAAAAAAAGTGTATGCTAGAGAAGCTGAGAATCTTGTGCAACTAATAAATGGAAGTAATAAATTTAGGCTACAAAAATTGTTATACTTTGTCACAATAAAAACAGAATCTTATTATAAAATGGAGTATTACTCTGCAATAAAGGATTGTAAGTTTGAGCCATTTATATTCAAATGGAAATACCTTGAAGACACACTCATAAGTGAAATAAATAGGTCATAGATGTGAAAATACCATATCTTTTCTTTGGTATGAGAATCTGAAGGTGTAAAGAGCTCTGGAATGTATGATAGATATTGTTAAATAGAGAATATTCAAAGGGAAAGGATAGGGGCAAGTAACGAGGGGAAAAATATGGTGGTAGAAAAAGAAAGCTTATGTATATAGGGGTAGGGGTTGTAGGGTGGGTAGGGATATGGGTAAAAATGAGACTTAAATCATGTCATATACTGGTACATATTCCCAGTGTTGAGTGTGATCATGACGTATATATAAAATATACAAATAAAGAATTCAATTTAAAAATAGAACCTACAATCCATGCAAATTTTCTCTTCTGAGGGGAAGAAAGTGAATTTGATCATCAGAAGAGCTGAGTTCAGTTCTTAGAAGCTGAACGTGAGACCTCGGAAGGATATGTGGAAGGTGGTGAGATGCTTCCTTCAACAGCACACCTGGGAGGAGCCAGCTGTGGGAAGAATCGTCATCTCGGAATTCACCTCTTGTCGAACGTTTATTTTGAAACCACACTAATGTTGCACATACTCAAAAAGAGAAAAGCCTTCAAGTAAGCACAGTGAGGACCAACATGTACAATAGTAATGGTGAGATAGGAGGATATATTCAGAGCAAAGGGAACTAAGGGAAGAAGGGAAGGTGAAAAGAAAGAAGGGAAAGAAAAAAATTGAAAACAGGAAGTTAAAACGCAGAAACAAACCTTATGTATATAAGGAGGGAGTTGAAAGGAGGGCATAGAAATGGGAAAAAATAAGAAGTTATATCACATACAAGAACAAACTTTCAAAGACAAATATGATCATAAATTGTACCTAAAATGTGCCAATCAACTCCATAAAAAAACAGGAATAACACCCTAGAAATTAATAAAAATGAAAAAAAAATGTGTTCAAAAATATGTTAAAATTATATCATAATATTCATGAAGAACGAGTAGGAAGAAAACACATAGTCAAAGAGTATTCTGAACATATTATTTGCACAGTATGATCTCAGATAAAAAAATAAAACTCAAGGGCCGGAGATTTAGCTCTGTGGTTCCGGCACCTTTCTTGCAAGCTCAAGGTCCTGAGTTTGATCCCCGTAACCACATACAATGTTGGGCGTGGAGACTCACACCCACCAGCAATCAGTGCCACATACCACAGTGCCGGGCGTGGTGGCTCATGCCTGTCATTCCAGCACTCGGGAGGCAGAGACAGGAGGATTGCTGAGTTCATGGCAGCTTGTCTGGGCTACATAGTGAACTCAGGGCCAGCCTGAACTACAAAGCGAGACCCTGTCTCAAAAAAAAAAAAAAAAAAACAAAAAAAAAAAAACACTCAAATAATTGCACTTCTTTTTAACAGAGACATAGAATTAGCAATTCTGAAACACTTAAACTGAATTTTAATACAAAATGAATTGAAATGTTGTGGAAAACAAGAAGCACCTTTATAGCTATTTGGGGGGGAAGGTACAGTACAATGAGGGGTAATGTAGAAATGAGGAAATAAATCATGTGTTCAATTAGAATTATCATTTAGAATTCCTAGGTTCCTTATATATTGGTGGTTTGAATGTAGAAATTTACTTGTGTGTATATTTGAGTATGAGAAAGAGACAGAGAGAAAGAGAACAGAGGCAGAATTCCTAGCTGAAACAGTGCAAAAGCAATAAAAATCTAGAAGCAATAAGCATGTATTTCAGAGGTATTGATTTCTTAATATCACTGCTCACAAAAACAAAACTATGAAGAAATCCCTGAATCTAGAAATATGGAAGAAGATAAAGACATCATAACTGACGTGTAGGAAAGTAACATAGTTTTAGAAAAATGATTGATACCTTTCAAAGGAAGCAAGAGATAGAAGCAATTTAAACTGGTGATGTCTGGGACAATGTGAGATTCAAAATAAGTGATGATGGCAAGGATTACGATGCTGGCCATAACATAATTCATGGATGCAGAGTGATTAAGAATAAGTGAAGGGATTGATTCATTTATGTGCAAATGGATGCACCTGGAGGACACGCTAAGGAGTGAAGTCAACAGAGCACAGATAGGCAAATACCGGATCTTCTCGTTGATGTGAGCACCGGTAGATGCAAATGAGCTCTAGTAGTATGACAATCTTTTTAGAATGGGAAATTTCCAAAGGAAATTTGGTGTGGGGATGTAATGAGGGGAAGGGAATAAATATGATCTGAAGGAAAATAAAAGAGCATGTATATAGGGGGTGGAGCGGTGTGGGTGAGGATATGGGTAAAACTGAGAAATGACTGTGTCATATATTGGTACAAATTCCCCAATGTTATGTGTGATTGTGAGATGTATGCAAATTGTACCGATAAAGAATGCAATTACAAAAAAAGAATACGTGAAGGGAAAAGCAAGAAGAGAAATCTCTTCCCACAATATTGCCAAATGTATTAATGATAATTTAAATATGTATCAGTCATTAATATGAGCTAAAATAGCAAATGAAATTATAATAACAAGTTATTTACATGATTCCAAATATGTTCCCAAGGGAGAATTTTATTTCTAAAGGTTAAAATAGTGACTGTGGTGGAGAAACACGAGCAATAATGAGTTTTCTAAATAGTAAAGTCAACAACATCAGTATTTCCACAGCAGTGTTTTGTCACAACTGAGGTGAGACACCAAGAAAGACCCAGAGTCACTTCTGTCATGGTCCTCAATCAAATGTTCAAGCGCAACATGTCCTTGAGAGCTGTGAACCGAGGGCATCCCACAAGTCAACTTGATAATAAAAATACCGAGGTCTGAAGCCCCAAGAAAGTATCAGAAATTGTTTTGTATAAAAGAAAATTAAAGATCTCCAACAGAAGGATATAATACATGGTCAAGGAGGTGAATTTTCTAAAACAAAATTTTGAAAGCTGAAAACGTTTGAATGTGAATACAGAGTTAATTTTGTTTCAGAGCTAATTTTATTGATTTTGATATCTCTACTGTGGTTTTGTAAAATCAGAATTTCTCCATTTTTAGGAAATACACTAAAATATTTGGAGGTAGAAGACCCTGTGGTCTACAATATATTGTTATGACTGAGGAAAAACTACCTAACCAACTAATTAACTAACTTATGGTTTTAAAATTATAAATTATATATATATATATATATATCACATTCATACATACATATGTACATAAATGGTTGCACACAAGGAATGCATATAAAAAGACAAACCATATGGAACAATACTGTAAAAGTTAGAAAAATTGTATGGCTAAATATGTGGATTTTGTTGGTAAAAGGGATCACATTCAGGCCTTTATGCTTGCAAGGTAGGTGTGGTGCCACTGAGCTAAGTTCTCTGCCCAGGTGATACTGTTCTTACACATTTTATTTACTTCTGAATGATTGTTACCAAAATTCCTATTAGTTTTGACTCATGAGTTCTAGAATGTACGATATATTTTGTGAAATAGAAAATACTCAAAGGGAATGTGGTAGGGGAAAGTAATGAGGGCAAAGAATAAATATGATTTGGAAAGAAAGAAAGAACATGTATATGGGGCTGGGGTTGTGGGTAGGTAGGTATATGGGTAAAAATGAGAATTAACTTCTGTCATATACTGGTACAAATTCCTCAGTTTTGAATGTGATTGTGAGCTGTATATAAAATGTATCAATAATGAATTCAATTTAAAAAAGTGAATTCAAAAATGATACCAGATTGTATAATAACAAAATTTAAGAAATTAATATTTGATAAGAAAATACATAAGATATATGCTGCCCCTGAGTATCACTAAATAAAATGTTTAATATTACTGTGATAAATATTTAATATTGCTTTAAGGATATCAGTATTTATTACAACTTGCTCTTTTACCTTCTGAAGTTCTTGTAGTATTGGACTAGTCCATATAAACATTGTTATTAGCAAACAATAGGTCGTTTATTTTTTAAAGTAAATCTTTATCACAGCAGCTGTACTTTGTGTGTATGAGTGTGCGTGTTCACAGCGCTGGTTTCTGGAAGCCTGTCTGTGTACCTTCTGGTTTGCTTCACGAATTCAAGGTTCTGAGATGCTTAGGAGATGAAACTCATTACTCATTCAATATTGCTGCTCCGGCGGTGTTGGTTTTATGTGAAATTATACTGTTGACATCAATTGGCAATTTTAAAAGAAGAAACTAACTAGACAGCTTCTGCCTCTGGAGGGTAAAGTGAGATAAATGAAACATCAGTCATGCAAAAATTGATGCAATGGTTGTACAGTCCTGCATTTACTGGTACAGAATTAATTAAAATAATAGGCAACAAATGAGAGCCTGCCTTTGCCTAATGTTTTTTGTGATCCTACGCCTTTCTTTTTTATTTGTTTACCTTAAATTAGAGATATTTAGCACTTTAAACTGGCTTTTCTGGGATGTGTGTATAATATATAATTATATAATATATATTTATAACATATTTATATATTATATGTAATTATATATAATATATTTATATATACACATATACACATATACTTACATTTGTATATTTTATATATATATATATATATATATATATATATATATAGAGAGAGAGAGAGAGAGAGAGAGAGAGAGAGAGAGAGAGAGAGAGACTGGAAAGCAAAATACCTGGAAGAGTTGCAAGGTACAAAAACACAAAAACTCAGGATACATATTGAGGGAGAAAACAACCTTAGAGGAAATAATTTCCCTCTTCTCAGCTTTAGTAAATGCGTGTTATACCATAGACTATCCATTTCTTCTTGTTCTATTTAGACTGGCTTCACAGACTAAAATAAACTTAGTTTGCATTACGTATCTGTCTAAGTGTTCAGCATTTTGCAAATCCGTTTAGAAGAAACAACCCCAAAGTCTCTGGCTGACAGCCAGCAGGTTGAAAAATAGAGGAAGACATCTCTGAAGCATTAGTGGAGCTGAGGAGAAGAAAAGCGACGGAGGAAGTGATGGAAACCTAGAGAGAGTGAGCCGAGGATCAATGCTGGAAAGGACCCAAGGCCAGGCAGCGTAGCATTGATGTGTTTACTCTTCCATTTTTAATGTCTCTGCACCAGTTCCATTTTTCATAAGGCAAATAACTTTGTTAACATCACACAATTTCTGGGAACTTAGTCCCTTGCTTCCTTTGCACAAATAAAGTGAATTGAAACATATACCAAGGTCTGGGCTTAAGCAATAAACTTCCACATTGTATGTTCTAACATGATCAGACATAGTACCTTCCTAAGGTGACTTCCCTCCATTTTATTGATTCATCTGATCTGCAAAGCCAGAAGCTGATTCTTACCAGAAATAGTCAATGTCCTGAGTCAATTAAGCAATATATTATTAGGATCTTGCAGAGAAACAGAACCAACGATGTGCCTGTGTGTGTTTGTGTGTGTGTATCTGTGTATGTGTGTGTGTGTGTATTGGGCTTATGGAGAGAGGAGAGAGAGAGAGACAGGGACAGAGACAGAAAGACAGAGACAATATTGGTTAAAAATTAGCTCATGAGATTGGACCAGCCTTGCTGGCTGGAAAGAGAGGGAGAAATTCTCTTCCAATAGGATTAGCATCTTGAGAATAAATTATTTCTTGCCATCACAAGGTACTCAATTCCATATTGCAAGAATATAGTTTTGATAAAAATCTAGCCTTAGCACGTTAGCAAGGACCAAGTTTTTTTTTAATCTTTGCCACTATGCTCCTCTGCAAATTAAAAGATAGTGAGAAAAATTGGTGCAGTAATGAATATACCCCAAGAACTCTGGCTTTCACTCCTAAACAGGTAAAATTAAATATTAGGGAACAAAAATATAACAAATTCTGTTAAATATTTCTTGAATTGAAACACATAATAGGAGCATAAAGGAGCATTATTTTTTAAACAAAGAAAAATATATAGATATTTGTCAAGAGGAGAAAAGTGGCAAGTGGGTGAGATTTCACTTCTCTGAAATCACTTCTCTGAAATTTGTCAGCCCAGTGTTTAAAGGGTCTTGGGCCCCAGTGCAGTCTCAGGGGCCTTTAATTAAGCCAAGGCTATATTCCTGTTTTACAGATCATCCTTCTACACACTAATAGTACCACCTAGACTTTCTTGTTCATACTAATAACTCAAATTACATTTCTATTTCCCTTCCTTTCGTAGGGAAGCCAATAGTTTATCTATGCTATACGCTAACCTTCTATGGCTTGAATGTAGAATGCTATTTATATCCATTCACACAAAAAAATTCTATGTTTTCTCCCGGTAGGTAAAACCATTCAAATTAGTTTAATCCAATAGAGGAGATTGTGCTTCATTTGAATGATTGGTTTAACTGTTTATCTATTGCCAAACCCCTAACATAGCACCAGCTGCATCTAATGTCTGCCTCTACCTGTCTGCATATTTTATATTGTTTAATATTCATCCACTTTTAAAAATTTAAATGCAGTGGGTAGGGATATGGGTAAAAACGAGAATTAACTTGTGGCATATACTGGTACAAATTTCCCGATGTTATATGTGATTTTGAGATGTATATAAATTGTACCAATAAAGAATTCAATTTTAAAAAATTTAAATGCAGCTGATTGTATTTAGCTACTTTCCCCCCCCAAATAGAATATTGTCTCCCTCGCTTTCTAGTTACAAAGTATCCATCACCTGCAGCTTAGAAGAGGAGAGGCTTACCGTGGAGCAATTTCAGGCACTTCAGTCTCTGCATGTCCAGCCAGATCCAAGGCAGGAGAGCAGGACACATGGGTTTGGGTGGCTGGAAGCTGTTCATATCAGGGTGGACTGGAAGGGGAGAGAAAAAGGAGGTACGAGGGAGGCCCCGTGTCATGTCCCATAAGCCTCCTGCCTCTATGGACCAGATCACACCTGCTTCCAAGTCAACTGTGTTGTGTTCATGATTCAGTGGTCAGCTCTCAAAAGCTGCCCATAGGGCATGAGCCTTTGAGGGACATTCTGGACCAGAATGAGCTATAAGATAAAAAGCATATATGGCATTATGTATATTTGTCAGTTTTAGATAACCAAAACTTCTATGTATGCCCTTACTGAGAAAGTGTTCCCACACACACTTTCACTGAGTGAATCACACTTTCACATGATTTCTGAGACAAAATCATGAGAGATTCTGAAGGAGGAGCCCAAACACTGAGTTAACCAAACTACCGCTGTTCTAAACTGGAAGGTTCTACATCAGCTCTCACTGAAGAGTTTTCTTTGCAATCATGTATTACATTATGCCCCATCAACAAGAAATAGCAGAATAATATCAAGTAAAATTGATTTTAAAATAAAAGAATACATAAAAAATCATCTGTATGGAATCTACATTATCTATGCAACAAGAAAGTATTATGCGCTTCAAATTATATTCCCCAAAAAAAGTCCTTCACAAAACTAATTCATGTACTTAATTCTTGATTCCCCACCCACATCTTCAAATAAATTCATTTTAAAGTATTTTAATACAATATCTTAATTATCAGAGAAATCTATTTGGCTGGCGTTTCAAGAGTATAATTACTCAAATAAAAGAAATCTTACATCATGTCATTTTGAGGTTATGTGATGTAGACAACTGGGTTTTGTTATAAAATACTTTTGCTTTTGTTCCATGAAATCTGGTTTCCTTTCACCAGTTAAAAAAAAAAAAAAAGGGAAAAAATCTATTGTTTCTAATGAAAAGATTGGGAAAAGAATCAGACCGAAGTTTTGTGCTTATAAAATAACGAAAAAGGGAAGAAAAAGATCAGTCTCAGTCTATGGTAATGTTTTCAATAAGTAAGTATATATAAAACAGAAGGGTTTCTTCCATTTCCATAATTATCATTGTAAAGGTTGTTAATCAGTTTTGTCAAGATAACTGAATTCCTTGTACCACTCAGTTCCCTTATACCAGGGAAGGGGAGGCAATATACCATAATTTTTGATAAGTGCTTCATGCAATAATAGCTAACTAATAGCATGTTTTAAGGAAAGATTTTACATAAAAACCCAGGATTGTAGTTTCTAAACTAAACAATGTTGACTATCGATAAACCTCTTAATTTTGTAAAGCCTGAATTTCCATCTGAGACAAAAGTGACTTAAGCCACCAAACCCCTACACTTTTCAGTATGAGAAAATTCAAGAATATTTGGTCTTTTTAATGAGTCCGGTCTGAAATGCTCTATTGTTTCTAGAACCCAGGAAATAATAATTAAAATAAAAATGGTTTATGTTAAATGGATGTCTTTTCTTCCTTAATTAAAAATTCTCAAGGGAAGCTAAAAATAGATATAAAATCAAACAAAAACATAATATGAAATGGAAAAATAGGGGACATAACAACCAAATAAGGGAAAATCTGAACAACAATAACAAAATTTTAGTGTATGAAAAATAGTACTGTTTCAAACTACAGAGTGCCCTGTTGGTGTTATAAGTTTATTTGTTTGGCTATAGGAAAAAAAAATGAAAACGAATACATTATTTCAGGAGAATTTTACTGTTAAATTTACAAAGGGATTCATTTAATGTTTGTATTAGAAATCATAAATGTTAGCCATTATTGCTTCCTGTTTACCTTCATTCTTTCAACCATCTGATACACTGTTCGCATTTTCAAATGAAATTATCTCATTTTTACATACATTTCAAAATAATTGCATAATGGATTTAGATGCAAGGAATTTGATTCCAATAAGAACTTTGGAATCCAAAGTTTAGGAACAAATCAAAGGCAATGATCCCATCTTCTTAAGTTTCTGGGTCACTTTCTCTGTCTTAGAGTTAGAATTAAAGACAAAAGTTAAGTAAGCTCTCTAAGTTATTTGAGAGGGATGAACACATAACTTAACAAGGCAAGATTCCTTTCTTTACCTTCTTGAATTATATTTATTTAAAGAATGAAAACCTGATTTTCCTCTCACATGGAAGAAAGCTAACTTGTTGCATTAAAGTGATATAATAAAAATGTCTTAATATGGAAATTCATTACACAATATGGAGTCCATATTGTCACTGGGCCATTTAATGGAATCCAGGGACAATTGGATTCTAAAACAAACTGAGCACAGAGGCTTGAACCAAGTACTGGATCACAGGATTAGTTTTAGCCAAGGGCCTGTGTCATTTTTAATAAAACTGACTACAGAACTTCCAGCTCTGTTCTAAGAAGGGTAACTTAATTAGCAACCACTGCCATGTGCCAGCAGGATCCCCCAATGAGCCAATGAGCTTCAGTTCAAAATAACTTTCATAAATTTCTCCAATATAATTCGCTCTTTATCTTTTGTCTTTCAGGTCAGGGGATACTGTGACCTGAGCATTTTCGGTCCATTGTATGCATACTTTTATAATCAACAAAGACCCACTGTAGGAGACATCTCTAAATTTTTGTTTGAATTTGACACTACTACCAATTTCAATTGAAAAAAGGAAGAATTCGTGATATTTGTTGAATTTCAATTACAAAATTATGCTATACTCCTAATGTATGAGCTGAGTCTGTTAATTATTTTTTTAGTTTGAGCAACTTAAATGACTAATGTAAACTCATAAGTAAGAAGACACTAAAAATTTCTAAGACTTAAAGAGTCATCATTAAACAGTTAATTTTGATAATTCTCATTCATATAATACTTGATTTGTATTTTAATTAAAGAGTCAGGATCTCAGTTTACAAATGAAAGTGATTGAATTGTTATTGTATCTTCTGCTCACTTGGAAACTCTCAGTGTTCAGTAGTAAACACAGCATTTCTGTAATGGTCAAGGTGGTACTTTAGATTTTTCTACTTTTAGGGTATCAGTACTGTACTAATTATGGGCTTTAATGTTCATTATTAGGAAATTTCAAGAGATTTATATATTTTTCACTCCATTCTTGAGCAATTTGTTTCTAGTCTCTGTACCTAAAATATTCTCTTCCAGTGAGGGTCAAACAGCCTCATTTCAAACACATTTTCATGACCTAATCATACTATAGATCATGAAAAACAGATAGATTTGTTCATTTAAATGGGATGATGGCACAGTTCTTGAACTTGTCTCCTCAATGAGGAAAATATGTGTAAAATTGCAGGTTTTTGCATTTGTTTCTGGAAACCTACCCTCTCAGATGTTACACTGATAAAATATTGGTTAGTAAGGTGACCACACCTTCAGTGATTTTACAGTCTACTTTATAATGCTAGTGATGATAGACAGACTCCATGAAACCTATGTAGACTAAACACAGCAGTTGCAGAAACAACAAAACACTATGTATATGCCTGAGAAACTTAGATTATTATAATAGGAGCCAAGAGTCTGCTGATAATAGAGCAAATGACTAGGCAATATGTAATTGAGTGGCAACATGTGTAATTATCAAAGACAGCAACAATAATAAGTTAAATTGGGCTAAAATAGAACCATATGGATTCAAAGGATTAAATAAGGCTTTCTTTAGAAAAGTAAAAAGTGAGAAAAATATAACATCTATTTTTTAAAAATAAGTCGTAGGTAGGTATTTATCCACATGAGGAAAAATCTAAGAAAGCACATGGAAACAGGATCAAGTTTTGCACAAATAAGTGTTTACTACAGTGTTTTATCAAGCTATAAAATTTTTGTTTATTTATGTAGAAGTATGAATATTTGATGAAGAAGAGCACCAGGAAATTGCCTTCCTTGTTATCAGAAGCAAATTTAATAATCAGTGGCTAATAAATAACTAATGATAACTAATCAAATGTTATATTAAATGAAAGTTGCTTTTTTGTGATGGCTCATTCTTTTTTCTATAATTAATCCTACAGTGAAAGAACTTACTGAATTTATTTTATGTCAGGTACTGAGTCCTTGCATATTCTACTATTGTGTCAGCCTGAAAGTGCACAGACCATTTGTGCTTCTGCTGCTTTTAAAAGTGAGATCAAGAGACAGAGGACAGAGCTGTGGTAAAATTAAAGAGCTAAATAGGTGCAGCGGTTCCTTTTACAAGTCGATGCCTTCATCTCTGAGGAACATAGTTAGCAATCAGTTTGGAATTAGGAAAAGTCAGATGACTGATACACTCATGATTTAAAGAATCTAATCACCGCAAGAACAAGCTAGACTCAGTCTCCAAGTACTCATTTGAACTGTCAAGTGGCTACAGTTATTACACTCGCCATATGTGAATCTCCAGATGGCTGGAAACTTGGTGTAGTCTGGATACATACACTATATAAGTAAAACCATTTCATTCTGTCTCATATATAACTATTTTCATAACATAAATTGAAAATATTTAGAGAAAGCCAGGGTCTCTCCATTTAAGGTTCTGTGGGAAGACCAGAAGTAAATTAAAAAGGCTGAAGAAAGAAAAATAAATTGCTATCACTAAGTGAAAGTCAGAACTACTTTAAGAAAAAAATTAAGTCCAGAATATGAAAATTTGGGAAAAGAGCTTATGAGAATCTAGACATTAGTTTTATACCCTAATCATAGAAACTGAAACAATAAAGACTGATTTTTCTACTTGTAGTGATATTAAAAAACAAAGAGTAAAATACATAATAATAATCTTAAGAGTGTGTTACAAGTATGAGTGATGTATCTGTCAAATGCAGTATTTTCTGTGCTATAACAGGAAATAAGAAAATGACAAGCTATTGTCAACAATTTTATGCTGCATTGTGACCATAAATATTCATGAAAAATATTGCCCAATAGTTATTCATGAAAAAATATGTAAGCTATAAAATTAATTTTACTTATTGGTTAATATTACATGGAAAAATTTAGTATCTAGAGAAAATGGTCCTAAATAAAATGAGAAAAATGTTGGTAATATGGATTCATTTTAATGGTGAGAGATATTTTATATAAAAAACACTGTCCAGGGCTCTAAGATTTAGCTCAGTAGTTCTGGTGCCTGCATAGGAAGTGCAAGGTCCCTGGTTCAATCCCTGGTAACCACATACAGCAATACTGGGCATGGTAACTCATACCCACCAGCAATCAGTACCACAAACCACAGTGCCAGGTGTGGTGGCTCATGCTTGTAATCCCAACACTTAGGAGGCAGAGACAGGAGGATTGCTGAGTTTGAGGTTAGCCTAGGGTACCTAGTGTGCTTAGGGCCAGCCTGAACTATAAAGTGAGACTGTAATATTGTATATTTTCTCTTATATAAGAAACTGAAGTTGTAAATGTGTTCTAGAATGCATGATTGATATTGTGAAATAGTAA
>PVIC010047418.1:0-13836 GCA_004025085.1 Thryonomys swinderianus | reverse complement strand
AGTGAAAACTGATGGGTAAACCTCCCAGAGGGTAGATCTTAAAGGCGATGACTGATTCTGAGTTGTATCCTGTAGTCCTCGGAACCTCCACACAGGATGACCCAACTTTCTCATATTTTAGGAACATCAGTTTGAGCAAATTTACTGTATATGTAAACAAGACGATTCAGACTTACAAGAACTTATTATCCGTATTTCAAAGTTTCATTAGTTTTAAATTTGAACTTATTAATTTGTTTAAGAATGTAAAAAGAATATCTTTATAATCTATTCATTTCCAGTGAATATATTGAAGATTCTGACAGTTTGTGTTAAAAAAAATCTCATATTGTTTGATGTTTTCTTCCTAGAGTTACACACCTGCATTGCACTGAACACTCATGTGCTGCTGCTTACCTAGGGTTGTTACTGTAAGCACAAGGTAGAAGTAAAAGCTACAAAGTAACATGAAGAAATGTTCAACATCACTGGTCATTGGAGAGATGCAGATAAAAACAGCACTAAGATTCTACCTTGCTCCACAAAGAATGGCTGCTCTTACCAATAACAAGTACTGGTGGGAGTCTGGGGAGAAAGGAACCTTTCTCCACTGTTGGTGGGAGTGTAGACTCTATCAACTACTGTGGAAATAAATGTGGTGATTTCTCAAAAAGCTAGGATTAGAGGTTCCATTTGACCTGCTATTCTACTGCTGGTTATAGTCATGAAAGAATTAAAAGTGTCATACTACAGGGGCTTATGTGTTTCTATGTTTATAGCAAAACTCTTTGTGATAGCTAAATCTTGTAAACAGCCCCAATGCCCATCAAACAGGGACTGGATAAAAAAGATTTTTTAAATGGAGTATTACTCAGCCATAAAGAATGATACATCAGAGACATTTATAGTTACACGGATGCACCTTAAGACTATATTCATAAATGAAATAAATAGGATATGGATGTGTAAGTACCGCATTATTCCTCTAGTGTGAGAAACTGAAAGTGTAGAAGAGGTCCAGATTGTGTGATTGGTATTGCAAAACAGGAAGAAAACGTTCAAAAGGAATGGAAGGGGGGGGGGGCAGAGACAAGCACAGAAGGGAACGAAAAAGTTTGATGGTAAAAAGGAAAAATGCAAATAAAGTTTATGTATATGGAGGTTGGGGAGTTGAAAAGAGGGCAGAATGGGAAAAATGAGAATCAAGATATATCACAGGGGCCAGAGGGTTGGCTCAGTGGTTCTGCTGCCTGCCTCGCAAGCACAAGGTCCTGAGTTCAATCCCTGGAAACCACATACAATGCTGGGCATGAAGACTCACACCCACCAGCAATCAACGCCACATACCATAGTGCCGGGCGTGGTGGCTCACGCCTGTAATACCAGCACTTGGGAGGCAGAGGCAGGAGGATTGCTGAGTTCAAGGCTTGCCTGGGTTATATAGTGACCTCAGAGCCATCCTGAACTACAAAGCAAGACCCTGTCTCAAAAAACAAACAAACAAAAAAAAGATATATCACAGGTGCAAATTCTCAGCGATGAATATGATCATAATGTGTTCCTAAAATGTACTAATAAACTTAATTTATTTAAAAATAGATAAAATTTAAAAGATGAAATTCTTTTTCACCATATCTACTAAATAATCATATTGTTTATCTTATTTAGAAAATATATTTATTAAATATTAAGAATATTAATTTTAGGTTTTTTTTTTTTTTGAGACAGAGTCTCACTTTGTAGTTCAGGCTGGCCCTGAGCTCACTATGTAGCCCAGGCAAGCCTCGAACTCAGCAGTTCTCCTGCTTCTGCCTCCTGAGTGCTGAGATTACAGGCTTCAACCACCAAGCCCGGCAGAGAGAGCTTTTATCTGAATTGTGGCATGTGGTACTGATTGCTGGTTGGTGTGAGTCACCACACCCGGTATTATGTATTGTGGTTACCAGGATCGGACCAGGGAACTCACGCCTCCTAGGCAGGAACTAGAACCACTGAGCTAAATCTCCAGCCCTTAATTTTAGTTTTGAGAGCAATTGAAATACAAAATTAAGAACTATACATTTTTGTTTCAAACTACAAAAACATTTACAAAATAATAAAATTGTATTACCATAAAAGAAGTATAAAATATGGTTCATAAATAAATTTTCTATATTTTCAGAATGTCATGTTTCTATCAAATCTGTAAGGACCTGTAAAGTGAAAATAAAGCTAATATAAATGTCAGAAAAGAGAGTCAATGCTTCTTGATTTATAATGGTAGCAGAGAGAGGAGGGTTTCAGGTATTTCAAGGCCCTGGAAATGAAATTAAACTACCATTGCTCTCAGTTAAAATGCAACAATATACCCAAATGACAAACACTCTCTGGCTAGGGAATCAATATTAAGCCAACTTATTTTCTTGTGATTTAAAAAAATTACAGTCACTAGACCATAATCTAATATAGAAGTAAAATAAATATTATCCTTTCAATGCCAGATTTTCCCACCTCTCCGGAAATAGCACACATTTGCAGAAAACTGTATACTGCTCTCTTTGTGCAACATATTCTTTATTTTAACACACTCTGGGCTCCAATTTAAGTTAAAACCTACATTTTTTCCCATAGACAATTACAAAGGTTATTATGGTATTATTCTTGAAAATTTCTTCCACCTCTCAACTACACATTTGAGAGATTAACCAGGATTTTACTTTCAAGTTAATCATAGTGCTTCATTTCTTTTTCTAATCTATAATGTAAGCATATAACTAAGCTTATTAATGCTTGAAGAATCAAAATTCAACTTAAATACCAGGGGATTCTAAAAACAAATTTGACAAGTCTTATATATTTTTCTTTTGGACAGGGGTAACACAACTTTCCAAGGAACTAGCCCTATAATGAAATCTCAGTGCAGCAGAAGTTACATTTTATAGTATCACTGAGAATCCGAGCCAAAGGAGATGGCCAGTCTTCACATTCCCTTACTGTTTGCTCAGTTTTATGAACCTGTATGTGCTTTCATCTCTAGATATCTGTAAAGTGCTTGTTTATATATTTATTTTTCTACTGTGTGGCTGAAAGTACCTTGGCAGATATATAAATTGTGACTGCATGTCTCAGTATCACCTCTAAATGATCAATTATTCACATACCATTTCAGTAAAAACCTAACTAATAGAGAAACCCAGTTACTTCTGATAGCTATTGTGTGAAGTGTGTGCATTCTGTGGTGTTCGCCTCCTAGAGCCCTCTCCCTCACCACCTCAAAGTGTGACTGTATTTAAAGACAAGTCCCTTAATGAGGCAAGTGAGTCCAGATGAGGCCTCTAGTGTGGGCCATAGTCCTGTCCGGCCCATGTTCCTGTACGATAAGGGGCCTGAGGCACACAGGGAAACTTTGAGGATGCCCAAGACTGTGGCAACAGCAGCAAGCAGGCAGACATCAGCCATCCTGTGAAAGAACTCACTTCTTCATAATCATCACAGCCAATTGCTCATGAGAGGAAAGGGAACTTTGATGGGTTAATTTATGGTGTGTTCAACAAATTTAGAAATCAAATCTCATAGGTCAGTAAAGTCAGGACATTTGAATGGGGCTAACAGAACACAGTCCTCTCTCTAGGCCTAAAATGGTCTCACAGTTATTTGCCATGTGTTTAAATATGCTTCTAAAGGATTCGTCTAAGGGAAGTAGAGGAGACCCATTCAAAATTTCACCTACTTGCAGAAATAATCAAGAATAATCTCCAAATAAAGTTTTCCTTTCTTACCTTTTCTCTGCTGGACCCTCAGACAACAAGTAACTGGAATTATTTAGAGACAGCAAAGGATATTGTCTTTCATATTTTTGTCTAGCCCAGACAAGTTTCTAAATCCACCTGTAGTTCTAAGAATTGTTTCAGAGAAACGTATCCAAGTATCTACTATACAGAATCATACTAACTTGAATAATATTTTAATAAAAATAAAATTGTTAATTCACTAATGGTAACAGTGTCTCTTAACATTATCTTTCATATATCCACAGTCTTGCTTTAATCACTTTTTATTTATTTATTTTTTGAGACAGGGTCTTGCTTTGTTGTTCAGGCTGGCCCTGAGCTCACTATGTAGCCCAGGTTAGCCTTGAACTCAGTAGTCATCCTGCCTCTGCTTCCTGAATAATGGGATTACAGGCACTGTGGTATGTAGTACTGATTGCTGGTGGACATGGGTTGCTACACTTGGCATTGTTGTATTGTGGTTACCAGGATTGAACCTGGGACATGCACTTGCTACGCAGACTCTAGAACCACTGATCTAAACTCCTGCCCTTCAATCATAATTTTAGGACCTTTACTAGAAAAGTGCAGTAAATAATTGCAAATATTAAGAAAACTCAGAATAGCAATATTAGCTTGAGATATTGACATAACTTAGGTCCTAAATAGGGTAAAAATCTGGTTTACAAAATAATGGTGCATGAAAAATCACATCAGTACAAAGCAGTGTAGATCAAGAGTAAACTAAATTGTTCTTGTTCAGGTTTAGAGTTGTGGAAATGAATCTGCTGGTTTTGCACATTAGATAACTTATAGGCTTAAAAATTGCTTCTGCTTTATAGAATTTTGTATATGCCAAATAAAGCATAACATTAAGTGATAAATCTAAATATACTTACTAATAAAGATGTGTATCACATACTCTTTGCACCTTCTTAGTGATGAGTAGTGATTCAAAAAGATGGCTGTTAATTTTCTATGTGGGGAAGATGCTGAGGATGAAGGCAGGAATGGACTGAAGAGGCCATTTAAAGGACAGAATGGAATGAATCTTCTAGAAAATAAAAATGTAATGATTTGATTGAAAGTGATATGCTTTTATCAGTATTATTAGCTTTTTATTTTATGCAATGATCTTAAATGCTGTATAATTAATTTTTTGTTTGTTTGTTTTTGTTTTGTTTTTGCGACAGGGTCTCGCTTTGTAGTTCAGGCTGGCCCTGAGCTCACTATGGTGCCCAGGCAAGCCACCGCGAACTCAGCAATCCTCCTGTCTCTGCCTCCCGAGTGCTGGGATTACAGGCGTGAGCCACTGGTATGCAGTGTTGATTGCTGGTGGCATGTCTCCACGCCCAGCATTATATGTGGTTACTGGGGATCGAACTCAGGACCTTGCGCTTGCTAGGCAGGCACCAGAACCACTGAGCTAACCCTCCGTCCCTGTATAATTAATTTTTAAACATTTTTAAACTCCAGGATACACAAAATTTTCTGAACTGTTGTCTTAAAGCACACATTTCCTAATATTTAAATGGGATTCATCAGCTTCTTTTATTGTATCTACTTTTATTATAAGAGTATACTCTTCAATATTAAAGCAGTTCAAGTAATAGCATATTTCTTTATAATTTTGTAATTTTTAAATTAAATTTTATATTTTCCTTTATCAAAGGAAACTACTCTAAAATGTATATATTCCTGTAATTCTTTTCTTATATGATTTTTCTAAAAAGAAAATACATAGCAAATACTCCTTTATCGCTATTAGTATATAATGATATATGTTAAATATCTTTCTATAGCAATAAATTTAAAATATGTTGTATATCTGTAAACTGCATAGACATAGTTTTAGTTTAAGCAGCTAGTTTTCAATGGAAAAATCTATTTTAGATTTTCTTTACTTTTTGGTAAATATAAGTAAATAAATATGCTATGCTGAATCAAATTTACATCGACTTCTTTTCACTGATAGGCATATTTGTAATTCCTACAAGTAGAAATGATGACTCAAGATGAATGAATGAGATGTTAGAGTACAAAATTTTCTATCCAGAAGTAGTAAATGTTACAATATTGTAAAGTCCAGGCAGTTTTTCCTTACAGTTGAAATAGTATTAAGCCCTCTTTTATATATTTCATCATTATGAGCAAAATCTCTTTCAAATGTTTCTGATTACAATCTCATGAGTGTTAATTAAATAGCTTTTGTCATTCTTTTCACAAATTGACTATTACCACTTTTAAAAAATTAAAATAACTTTATAAAATCTCATGCTACCCCACAATGTCCTATACTTTCCAATTTGTAAAACAGTGAATTTAAGTATAAAAACTCTAACATAGACTGAGAGATTCTTCTAGATGGGCTGTGTAATGACATGCTGATATATTGAGATGTTGTATCTTTATGATGTTATCTGCTTAATTTCATAAGTTCATTGAGTTGAGACTTCAAAGAAAAATGCCTTTCACTTATTTCAATATTCATTGTATGGATAACATGAAGATAATTAACTTAGTAAAGTCTAATTTGGGACTAAATCAATCTTCATTCTATGCTTACTCAAAAATCTACTCATAATCAGGGAATACAATTTAGGATGAATTCAAAAAAAACAGTATGGATAAGGTTCTTTTGTGAGCAAGCTGAAATGAAGCCTTTTAGGGTTATTTCAGGAACATGCCTGGAGATTGAAATAACATCAATTTAATTGGCAGCCAATTTGGTGCTTTCCGTTAGATAGATATCCAAGTCATGAATTGCAATGAGAGTTAAATTTGCTTTCAGAGCCAGTAATATCTGATCTAAAAAGCTGTAATGGAAAAAAGTATAATCTTTCCCCAAAGAGAAAGACAGTATTTTGTCATAATTGTTGATTAGTCACACTTCCTCAACTGCTCAAGAGCCAGTCTTTTACCACTGGATAATAGTGCTTATTTTATGGATGAGTTTTATTCTTTGTCAACCACACAGTTACTAGTCTGTGAAGGCTATATTTTTCAATTTTAATTATAAAACTCTCAAATATTTACTAAAATATAATCTGTAAGAGAAAGATTTACTTAAATGTAAAAAATCAACTTAAAATAAATCACTATACACTTACTTAGATTCATATTATATATGCATGTGTATGTAGTTTTCTTTTTAAATATTTTGGTTAGAGCTACATTTCCTGATGTTTTAGCTTGAATATTTGCATTCTAACTTTTCATTTATTATATGTATACCATGATCATAATCGAAGTAGATCTTTAATACTGTTCCCAGATTTGTGTGACATAGGATTGAAAGTTTATGAGATGTGTAAGAGCAGTAGAGTATCTTTCTCTTTTGCACTGTTTCCTCATACGGTGCCATTAAAGTTATGACAAGTAGTAGATGGCTAATAAGAGTTCTGCTTTAAGTCCTGTAGCTTAAAGGTCTGGGCCCACATCAATATCTGTGTGAGGTAAATTAAGTTCTTTAGATTTCAGGTGCTTTGTCTGCAAAAAGGGGGTAATAAGAGTACTGAACTAGTGATTGCTGAGTTAATGTAGTCATGTACTTAGAAGAGATTCCAGTGCTTATCCATTTCATCATAGTCTAGCACTCAAACAAATGGTAGTAAAAGACATGAAAATTATAAACAAAAATAATACATGTGCAGTTTGAGTAAGAGGTTGAATTCTTCAGAATCTTAAGTAATATAAAAAGCATAAAAGTTACAGGAGTGCTGACTCAGTGTGAGAGATGGAAAATGCCACTGCAGATAACAGTAGGGGACTACATCACTGCTGATTGTCACCTTGTTAAAAAGCCAATGTCAGAAACAAGTTGCTCATGGAGTTTGGTCATGTGAGAAATAGGTATATACATTGACATATTGAAGAAGAATGGATCGTCAGGAAGTGTGTGTGTGTGTGTGTGTGTGTGTGTTAATGGGAGTCAACAATAAATGACAATATTGGTAAAGAAATTTCACAGACTAATAGATGGAAAATATAAGACCCAGCACAGCTGAGACAATAACTCTGAAATGTGACACAAAGTAAAAGTAGAGAAAAGATAAGTAGCAGGAAAGGAACAGATTTCAAGAAATTTGATTATATCTTACTGATGGCTCCTTTTAAAAACATGAAGTATCAAATAAAATCAACTGTGAAGGAGGATTTAGATGTTTGATGAAAAGAAGATTCAAAAAGACTTGTTCTGCTTTTTAATCTTTTCTTCTGATGGTGTGTAGTCCTACTTGAGGTTAGGACTTGCAAACTTTATTAAATGTTTTGAAAACATCAGTAGCATCAGATATGCAAAAGACAGGAGATGTCATATTAACATGACAGATCAGGTGCAGTCATTTTGAATAATTAATCTTTACCTGTGCAAATAAGATCACTACTTTTGTTTTTAAATTTAGAGCTACAACAGTTAAATTGATTAATTAATTGATCCAGTTAGCCAAGGAAACAGAACTCGTTAAAAGTACCTTGCACATGAATTTTGGAAGTAATTATTATTCTAGTAAAGAGGGAAGAGGAAGGCAGGGAATTGCAGCCAGCCATTACTACTCCGTCATATGCAGGAAATGAAGGCAGGAGGAGGATTAGCAGAGCCTGGGAGTTAGGACTAAAAAGCCTGAAATAGAAGACTAAAGCCTCAGACTTTGATGTGACTCCTATTGGACACGGAGAAATAGGAAGGCTATCTAGCCTTTGCAGCCCTTCCTTCCAGCCTGTCATCAGCACCTTCATCTGGCCCAAATTAGCTTCAAAACAACATGCTGGAAATCCTAAGGAACTCTTTTATTCCAATTTCTTGAGAGATAATATTCATCATGGAAAGAGCTAGAATGAATCTGATAGAAACAAAAATAGCGAGCACCATGGAAAGATTGTCATGCTGTGGTGTAAGAGTAGAAAATACTTTTGTTGTTAGGTAAGACATTAGTTTTCTATTGCTCTGACAAATACCTGACAATCAAAAGAACAGACTTATTTTGATGTACAGTTTCAGAAATTCCAGTCCACAACTATTTAGTCCTGTTGCTTTTGGGTCTATTGTAAAGTAGAACATTATGGTAAGAGCAAGTGCCAGAGAAAAGCTGCTCACTTCATCTTGACTGGGATACAACACATAAAAGAGGACAGGCCAGGGTCTCCAGAGACCACCGAAGTTCCTTTCAGAAGGCTGCAGAGCCCCTACGGGTTCCATGGCCTCCTGTCCCCAGGGGTACCACAGGACACCGACACACGACTTTAGAGTATTGGCCTTGGAGTACAATTAAGAGTCAAACAAGTAGATATTTATACTCTTAAGTGAAACATTATTTAGTCATGTAGGCAAGGGTAGGGTTGTTTTATTTCTTGCTAATTTTAATTCAATACATAAAGTGACATAAAACATACTTAACATTCATTAGCGAGATCTATTGAAAATTAATCCATCTTATTCTGTAGCAGTTTAGTTGATGTTAGTATAATTCAATGTTTAAAGCCTGATTACAAAAGAACAAACCAAATAGCCCATATAGATTTATTCATTTAAAATTATTTGAAAATGTGTGAACTTGACATATTTAGGAAGATAAAACTGTGTATATTTTTAAAACAAGAACTCAATATAAGACAAATATTCCTGAATACTTCTGAAATTGCAGTCTGTAAAAGGGGAATAAATGATTCATCGCTCATATTTGTAATATAACAAATTTTAAGTATGATTAAGTAGAATTATTTGGTCATTAAAATTATTTCATAGTTTTTTATATTAACTTTATAAAACTTAAATTATCTTTTTATATTTTATTTATATCAAAAATCAATGCAATTAAGAAATCATTTCTTATAATAGTTAAGAGAAATCTAGAAAAGTAGTTTTGCATTTTATTAATTCTACAGTTTCCTCTAAACCTTCCATGATACTACAATCTCTTGAATATCTTTTTTTTTTTTTTTTTTTTTGAGACACCGTCTTGCTTTGGAGTTCAGGCTGGCCCTGAGCTCACTATGTAGCCCAGGCAAGCCTTGAACTCAGCAATCCTCCTGTCTCTGCCTCCCGAGTGCTGGGATTACAGGCATGAGCCACCACACCCGGTTTGAATATCTTGAATAAACAATTTCTGACTAATTTATAATGACACACTTTTAGTGTAATAAATTAACCTTTCTGATATTACCTTGTACGAGCTCAGATTGGTCTGTGCTTGATATGTTTTGTTGAATCATAGAATGTACCCACTTCATTGTAAAATTTACTAAAAATAATGGTGCTATTTCTGCTTTTAAATAATTATAGTTTCTCCACATTTTTGATAATCAGAGATAAATATTTGAGGTGCTTTAAATTAATTTCACATAACATATATCATTTTATACCTAGTGTAACAATTTGCAACATTGTAAACCACGTATACATATAAAAAGAGTGGGTGGGAGAAAGGAATGAAGGGAAAAGAAAAATAACTGACAAAAGAAGCAAAATTACCAAGGGGATATTCCTTTGCAATAAGGAAGTGGAAGAGGGCTTGAAGGAAGGGGGAGGGGTTGGGGCAAAGGGAATCAGGACGCATCATGCACAGGTACAAATTCACTTTAAGGAAAGTGAATTTTGTGTAATTTTGTGATTTGAAATGTATTGATAAAATTTATTTATTTATTTTTTTGAGACATGGTTTCGCTTTGTAGTTCAGGCTAGCTCTGAGCTCACTATGGAGCCCAGGCAAGCCTCGAATTCAGCAATCCTCCTGCCTCTGCCTCCTGAGGGCTGGGATTACAGGCGTGAGCCACCACGCCCGGCAAAATTTAAAAATTTTAAACATAGCCAAAAATAAATATTTAACCCTTTAGAGTTTAGAGTACTTTGAAAAAACTGATTTTTTGAAATAAAAATCATTTATTGTTAAAAAGTAAAGTAAAAACAATATTCATGTTGCCTTTGTTCAAAACAATTCATGTGTGTGTGTGTGTGTGTGTGTGTGTGTGTGTGTGTGTATGGTAAATTTGGCCATTAGGAATATGTTGTCAAAATTGAATGCCAAAAATGAGGAAGGTTGAATGATACATTACAGTATATAAGCGCATTTTATATTTCTGTGACACATTAGATATTGTTTACAAATGGGGCAAGACACCAATTCTTCATTTTTCTAGGAAAAATGTTTATAACTTCCTTAAAATGTATTTATTAATTCCTCTTTGATACAATTCCCAGATTTTCAGTAACAGAAAGTTTCAATGCTCTATTTTTTTTCTATTCCTAAAAAGGCATCAAAATATCCTGAACTCAGTCACATCAGGTAGTTTTTGTTCAGCAAATGTCTCATAAACACTGTGTGATACGATGATCCATGACTGTGAGAGTAAGATATATATGACCGAACAAATATTAAATAACTATGATAACATTCTAAGGATTTAACATTGTAAAAGAAACTTGAAGCCTAATGGAAAATTCTTCTTTTTTTAAACTAAGTCAGTTACCACAATGAGCTTAACTGAATGAGAAATTCTAAGAAGTACTATAAAATGCATGTCTCAAAATGATCACACCTAAGAGTAAAGAAATCAATCAGTTATTTTAAAGTGATCCCTCTGTCCCTCCCTCTAGCTGCCACAACCCCTGAAGACAGGGCTGGCTCTCTGTTCTCTAAGAACAAGAGCATAATATAAACCTGGGATTTGGCCAAGGACAGGGAAGGTGATCTTCCTCTCCTGGGCCTGCTGCCTGGACAACCCACAGACCTATTCCCTCGGGGGGAACTTGCTCTGTACCTGGGTGTGTAGCCGGGATGTACAATTGTGAGCACATGCTGTCAACTAACAGTCTCCGACAAAGCCGGTCACTGCCAGCCCCTGCAAGCTTCTGGGTACATGCTCCACATATAGATGGAGGCAGAATGAAGGTACTCATCTGTTTCCTACTCTACTCCCTCCATCCCCTCTTTGATACCCCTTTTTCTGGGGAGGAGACCTCTCTGTATGCTAGGTAGGACTGAAATAGAGAAAGCCAGGAGACCATGGAATGTCACACAGAGCCATCTTGAAGTGAGACAGCATGTTCTTGAACTGATGACTTTCCTCAAAGATGCAGTAAGAACATTTTCCAGAGGTGCAACACAAGGCATTAAGCTCACAAAGTCTGCAAGGCCCCTTGCAAAGTGCCAGGGATTAAGACCAAGAAACTGATCCTAACTACAACGCTTCCTTCCATTTTCCTGGAAAAGTTCTCAGGCATCATATGAAGAAACTCCATTTTCTGGAGCACAGGGAGACCAAAGGATCTGTCACTGGAAGAGAACAGAGCAGTTCTGAAAAGTACCTGCATATTTTTGCTCATTAGAATTTGGAAGAGAAAATTATTAACAAGGTTTACCTCTTGTAAAATCAGGATAAATTTAATAAATCTACAAACCATACATTCGTTATAATTTAGAATTTGTACATCAATTTCATAAACCTGTGTTTTTATCACATAATGTACTCAAAACTTGGGGAGATTTGTGTTGGAGTCTATGTTACTTCCCTTAATTTACTGAAGTCTGATATGGACAAACTGGGTGGGGAAGTTCAAAGGAGATCACCATGAAAAGGCAAAGCATTTTTCAAACATTTTATATTCTTTTGGTGAATGTTAGTCTTTTTTTTTTTTTTTTTTTTTTTGAGACAGGGTTTCGCTTTGTAGTTCAGGCTGGCTCTGATCTCACTATGTAGCCCAGGCAAGACTCGAACTCAGCAATCCTCTTGTCTCTGCCTCCCGAGTGCTGGGATTACTGCCGTGAGCCACCATGTCTGGCACTGTGGTATGCGATATTGATTGTTGGTGGGCGTGAGTCTCCATGCCCAGCATTGTATGTGGTTACCGGGATCGAACTCAGGACCTTATGCTTGCGAGGCAGGCTCCGGAACCACTGAGTTAACCCTCCAACCCAATATTAGTCATTTTTAGGACACCTCTAGACATAATTTTTACCTTTGAATTCATTAGCCCAAAATAAAAGTAAGACAAAATCTTTAAAGACATGAAATGATAGAATAGGCGTAAAGTACTTCAACATATTAATAGTTTAACTTCAGAACATGTGTGCTTTCTCAAAATTCAATATGGAATATAAAAATGGCATGCTTAAATCTAAAGGATTAATAGTTTTTACCTGTCAAAGATTTATGCTAAGATTACATAAAATTATTTTCTCCTTCAGTAAAGTCCAATTTAACTTCTGAAAAATAGTTAACTTTTTCAGAAACATAACTGCCATGTAAAATAAAAGACATGTTATTTTTTGTTTAAATGAAATTAAGAGAAATCTATGAATTCATTGTGAGTAAAAATGAAAAATAAAGTGCGGAAAAAGTCATAATTCAGATTAGCTAAACATTCCTCAGATTTTATGAAGTCATCTCATGTGTTGGATAACACAAAATAATATAGTGGTAACAACTCAGTTAATTTAGTAATTCAGTCCAAATAGAAACAATTTGCAGATTCAAAAATGTTTCATTTGTAATTCCTGAGTTCAATGGTTTTTCCCAAAAAGGCATAATAGGATTAGTAACTAAGTACAGTAAGTAAACTAAATAGGCTTAATGCTCTAATATCAAGCTCTAGCCACAGAATTCATTTCCCTTAATATCTGCTGTACTCTCCCACTCCAGAGACACCACTGAGCTTGGCAATTTCCTTCCTGGTCAAGAAAATGCATCAGGCTTTATTTTCTAGCAGTAAATCTAGACAGTTACCAACTTATAGGAATAATTTTGAGTTCTTTACTTCATGAATTACCAGTTAGTGTATGGCTGAAACTTCTCTTCCCCAAGGCCTCAAAGGATATCCTTGAAACTTTCATGCCAACTTGTTTGTGCCCATTTCTGGCCTATGTGTGTGGCTGTCTGATTTTTACCTTGGCTGTAACAATATCATTTTCTTTTGAAGTTTGTCTATCATTTTATGTGTTTTGAAAGAGCAGGGAGTTAGAGTAACTGTTGTTACAGTGAGAATGTATAGTAGTTATTAGATCAAGAGCTTTTAATATACCCAAATGAGAACACATGATAAGTACATTATTTGATATAAAAGTGAGGCAGCTAATGAAGATTTTAAAAGAACAAAATCAGGAGAAAAAAAAAA
>PVIC010047417.1:0-13889 GCA_004025085.1 Thryonomys swinderianus | reverse complement strand
TTTTTTTTTTTTTTTTTGCTTTTGAGACAGGGTCTCGCTTTGTAGTTCACGCTGGCCCTGAGCTCACTATGGTGCCCAGGCAAGCCGCCGCGAACTCAGCAATCCTCCTGTCTCTGCCTCCCGACTGCTGGGATTACAGGCGTGAGCCACCACGTCCGGCATTGTGGTATGCGGTGTTGATTGCTGGTGGGTGTGTCTCCACGCCCCGCATTGTATGTGGTTACCGGGGATTGAACCCAGGACCTTGCGCTTGCGAGGCAGGCGCCGGAACCACTGAGCTAACCCTCCGGCCCACCACTCTATTGTCTTAAAGTTCAAACTTTAAACAGGAAATGGCTGCCATGAAGGTGGTTTCCACCATCTGTGATGTAGCCCTGATACGGTAGCTGAGATCTGAACTATGAGTCAGCTGAGATTTATTGAGATGAGAGGGGGAGAAAACCAGGCAAAGACACCATGTGTAAACACATGTGTGGACATGCAAAGATTTTATCTCAAATCATTTTTCTTATAATATTTCTCTACATTTCCATCAAAATATGGAGAGAATCCCAGGCTATGAATCAAATGATCACTCTTTTGTCATATAAAATTGTGGCTTTGGAACTCCAGATGGTTTGTCCCAAATTATCAAGAGCCATATTTCCCAACATAATATGCTATAGGAATGGAACTGTTCTATATTGTTCTGTCCTATATTGCAGCAACTAGCCACATACTAACAATGCGGCCAGTACTATAAATATACTGAATTCTTAATTTTATTTCATTTTAATTTATTTCAATAGCCACATATGGCTGGAAGATGTTGTTTTGGAAAGTTTAGTTAAAGGGATCTTCCAGGCACCAGAACCCTGAGCCTCAATTTTATAAAGTTCCCAACTTCAGGTATTTTGTTACTGAGGCAAAAACACGTCAGTGATTGCTCAAACAGCTGAAGAACATTTTACTAGCCACAAAACCCACATCTCTTCAGTATCAAAATGCCATTAGTCATGAGTAGTCAAACGGGCAATTCAGAACCAATATTGCTGCTAGAATGAAAAGCCAGAACAACAAAAAAAAAAAACTTTAGTACATGTTATACACAGTATACAACACAATGAATTAGCAGACTTGGATCCTGGGCCTCATTACAGTACTTATTTACATCGTAAAATTAAAACAATGAATCTCCCTGATCTTTGGTTGATGCACTTGCAAAATGAGTCAGATGACAAACTATAAACATGATCATTAGGAGGTTAGATCCTGGGATGCCCCATCCTGCTTTTCTATTGAATAGGAAAGTTCTCCCGGTTATCACATTAGCAAGTCTCTGAAGAAACATTCACATCCTAAAAGTGACACCCAGATAGCCTAGAAGCTTCTCAGTAAGTTAAACAGAATAATTCTATGACCTAGCAATTCCTCTTGAAAGACTTAAAAGCAAATGTTCAAACAAAAAACTTGCACAAGAATGTTAATAGCATCATTATTCCCAAAAGGTGACTAAACAAAGGGTAGCATCTAAAAATCACAAGAGAAAGTGCAAAATGAGACAACAGACAACTGTTACAGGCTAAGTGAACCTTCGATCAGTTGTACAAAAGTGGAAGGAACTGGGCCAGAGATTTAGCTCAGTGGTTCCAGCGCCTGCCTAGCAAGCACAAGGTCCCTGGTTCAATCCCCAGTAACCACATACAGCAGTCAACACCAGGTGTGTTGTCTCACACCCACCAGCAATCAGTACCACATACCACAGTGCCGGGCATGGTGGCTCACTCCTGTAATCCCAGCACTCAGGAGGGTGAGGCAGGAGGATTGCTGAATTCAAGGCTTGCCTGGGCTACATAGTGAGCTCAAGGCCAGCCTGAACTACAAAGCGAGACCCTGTCAAAAAAAAAAAAAAATGGAAGGACCACATCATATAACTTGAAGTTGGGTATAGCACATAAACCACTGTATTGACAAAAGAGCTCCAAACTCAAAATCTAGAAAGAGTATCATCATGTCAAAAGGGTTTTGGGAATTAGACACCTAAGTGACTTAGTATAAAACAGATGTAGCTATTACACACCTCCAATGGTTCTTGAATAATGCCAGGCCAGGTTTCCTAAAACATAGAACACCTTCGCACTGTCACCAAGGAAAATACAGCAGTGTGAGTAACAGGCCCATGAGTATCTCTTTCCAGATATGTCCAAACATGTATCAAAGAACCTGGGAAATTCACAATAAGCCACCTGCATGGTGCTTTCATAATCTCTTGCAGAGTTTCCCATGGCCTGCTAGACCAGAATAAGATGAGTTCACAAGGAATAAGCCAAGTAAACGAGGTCAAAATCCTACATGCAACTCAGGGCAAATACAGAAAGCAAACTAGGAACCGGAGAAGAAAGTGCTGGAGGCCCCAGAAGAATCCCTCAGAAGTTATGCCTCATCGCAGGTACTTTTTCTGCAGGAGGTTTTTCCAAGTATGTGTATCTCCCTGTGTGCATTTTCTCTCTTGAAGAACAACTGGCACCCGGTGCTTTATGTTATTAATGCAAGGAGTGTGAATAACATTCAGAGTGTCCTTCCACCACCGTGAGGACTAAAAAATCCCTCAAAAAGTGAATCGTTACTTTCGTTCTTACCTAGAGTGAAATTCATGCGATTTTTAGACCTTCAGATTTAGAAATACATTTTATTCTCTAACTTCACTTTAGATCTTTTTGATTCATACAACCTTAAAACTACTTTAGGCACTTGGAGAAAATTCTTAACACACTCCAGGCGCGATATAAATCTTTAACCAAAACAGAAATACTCAAGGCCTATCAGAAGGTTGTGAATCTGTTGTATAATCTTCCTAAAGTTAAAATGCCACAAAGCAACACTTTTCCATCAAAGAAAGCTGCATATACAGTAAGCATTTACAACACTGACTTGGATGAGAAACACTTCATACTGAAATGTCCCTTTTAGGAAAACCCATGAAGGCTCCACTCATAGCAAAACTGTATTTTTGGTGAAAACCCCCAGCAGGCCTATAGAAGTCAACCTTCAATCAGGGAAGGGAGACATCTACTGGTGATCAAAATCAGTAATCTAGAAGCAAGAGATAAGAGAGACTGAAACAGAAAGATATGGAGGGAGATAGATATGGACATACAACATTTTCATAAACCTATACATATATATCTAACATAATTATGTCTTTATTCCTACACTGCAAACATAAGCATAAACATATACAAATACCACTATAGATGTGCTATTATGTATACAGTATTTCTATATAATATTATATATGTGTACTCACACCCACAAACATACTAATCAGATTTTAAAAATACTCAACCAAAGGCATTTGGTAGATACTAAAATAGACAGTTAAGAATCTACTGTCTTAATGCAGAGACTATGACCTGAAGCAGTAAGAATATAAAGGAATGATACAGGCAAGTACAGTTGGTTAATGCGACACAGAGAGAATAAACTCAGAAACCTCTCTTGATGGACAATATTATACATAGTTGGTTTCTCACTAAAAATTTCAACCTTGCGAAGTCTGATTTTTAATGCAATTTATGTTTCTTCAACAGACTCACTGCACCAAATTACTGTTTCTTCGTTCTGTAATGTCATGGTTTTGGGTCATTTATAAATTTCCTTGGTCTCAGTCTACTTGTAGAATACCCTAAATTTTTATTTATTTGCATTTTTATTTAGTTCAAGACAGATAAAGCTCAACTGAAGCATTTCTCCTAAGGTGGCATAGAAAGACCCCACTGTGCCCCCCCCCCGGGCAATGTCACTGTCACCTGCTGACTGGCCCTGAAGCAGGAGGGAGCATCTCTTCACAGCTTACCAAGGCCCAGTACCTTCTTGCTATTTCTCTCTTTTATCTAAAAAAGAGAGAAGTAAAAAAAAAAAAGAAGAAAAAAATCCTTTCCCCAATCAGCAGTAATCTCTCCAAAGGTCTTTTAATTTCAAAAGTCATAAGTGTTAATTAGCTATTATTAAGTGCCCTCTGTATAAATTAACATGATTGATGAAAAAATTAAGGCTAATGAAAAATGTAGCAATGCATGTATTTTTAAGTGACTGTATTAAAAGATGGTGGTCCCTGGAGACAGAAGCTAAGGCCCTCTCTTCTGTACTTTGACTTTATTATTATCTCTTGCTCTTTCCCATACTACTTTTTTTGAGGGGGGCACTGGGAAAAATGCTGAATATTTGACTTTGACTTCAACTCAATAGGTTTATAGGGTTTGAGTTTTATTTTAACTTAGGAAACTAAATTTCATACCTTTATTTAATATCGTCTCACGGGATAAGAAGTCCCTAATTTTTAACACTCTGAAAGGAAAAGGTCCTCTGGATTTAGAGAAGATCAAATGCGTCTCCTCTCCAGGGTAGAACTGGGAGGAGGCGATGCGCTCACCCTGCTGGGCACCCATGCTGTGGGGCAGAGCCCGGGACCCCTTTGCGTCACCCCCCGCCCGCCTCCTACTTCATCACCTCTCTCTGGGGGTTTTAGAGACACAGTTCAAAATTAACAAAAGTTTTCCACAAAAATTAAAATGGAACCTATGTGGAAAGTTAAATACTGTAAATTCTGAACTGACAATTGCTAGGGTTTTTATTTTCCCTTAACTAACATGTCAAGATTTTCATAATGATGATAGCTCTATCATCAAAGATTTAGAGAAAATGCAGACTGTATTTAACTGAATTCAAAGGAGATATTGGTGAGACTTCTGAGAGCAAAGGGTATCTGAAAGTGATGAAATAAAATTACCAAAATATGCAGAAAGAAGTAATTGGTCACTTAAAACCACAGAGATATTTTCATATGAACTGTGAAATCGATTTTCATCTGTGTCTACAGATAATTGGAAAGGAAGGGGGTGGAACTTATGCACGATTTCAATTTCTTAATATCACACTTTTACCCAATATCTAATCCCATCCTGAGAAGTGCCCTATAATTAAAATAGAAAAGAATAGCTACTTGATGTTCATTTCATAAGGGACTATAAAATTCTACAAATTTGCAAACCCTTTTAAAGACATGAAAAAAAACCTTCAAATTTAGACTTTTAAAGTCCTCACAAGTATCCAATTATTCTCAATGTCTTCAGAAGGTCCGGAAGTGATATATTATTCTACATAGGCCAGGAGGCTTGGGTGGTCATGATTTGTCTTCTGTACCAATTTCTCTCTTCCTTCCTTACTGATCTCTTTCCCTTTGAGGACCGAAGAAGCCAGCGATGGCAAACGCTGGGCGTGCTATCTGATCTTGGGGCCACTGTTTGCTCTGACCAAGTCACGTTGCAGGATGCTGAAACTCACAGCTTTCATTCCATTCCGTGGCATTTTTCCGTTTCTTAGAGGCCAGTGCTCGCTGCAGCTCCTTGCCTGCTCCTGAAAAGGGTCCTAACAGGCAGCAGGGGCGCCTGGCACAGATGCCAAGGGGCAGCTGTGTTAATTAGCTCGCCGCCTTTTCAGTGGAAGAAGCTTGTGCTGCTGAGAGCCACGTATTTACAAGATGCATAAACGTATCACTTGCAGGGACAAAAGGTGGACAGAAAGCAGAGTGGAAGGAGACAAAAATGGGTCCCAAATCCTGTCCACAATTATCGCTTGGTCTAGAGCAAAAGCATTCAGTGTTGGAAGATCCTGCCAGTGTGCTCCAGCCTCAGCTCACCGCCTGAGGAAGAAGAGCCCCTATGTCAAGAGGAAGCTAGAAAAAAAAATCACAAAGAAGACTGAAAAACAAAAAAAAGGAAGTCAGCCCTGCTTTTGTTCTGGAGGAGTTACAAAGCCTGCACATCTATAATTGTGTATTATGAGGGAAACAATAGAGCAACATTGATCCAAAACGTGCTAAATGTCTCCCGCACTTACACCAATCCCTTTGGAAATGGAAACATCAAAGAGTTAGTCATAAGAAGATTTAGTGAAGGACACACTTCCTTTCTGAAAACGAATACATTGGCAATGCTGGGATATGGCATTTGAACCAGAGGGGAAAAAAAGTGCTGCTTGGTGCATCTAAGTGTTTTCAGTAACATTTCCCCCCCAAAGGGAGTCAGAGTTAAGTGACCCATGGCGTTGCCTCATTGGTCTGTGAAAAAGTGGGGGGCGGGGGGCCTTCCAAAGCTGGGTAGTTTGTTGCTAAATTTCAGTTAAGTTTGGTTAAAAACGAAGTCTAGGAAAAGCTGAGATTTTTTTTTTTGAAGTATAGAAAAATGCCTCTGTAGGGGCAGAATATGTCAAAGAAATACCTTATAAGCAAAATTTACCCATCTGTTAGCATAGTTAAGTAGAGCCTGTTGCAAAGCAAAAATGTTACTTTCTTTTAAATTTCATATTTGTTATATACACCCAAGCTGGTATAATCAATTCTCCCTCTGTGGGTTCTACGTTCAGGGACTTAATGAACCGGGGATCAAAAATATTTGGAAAACAAAGCTGCACCAGTACAGAACATGTCCTTTTCTTGACATTATTCCCCAAACAATGTGACACAGTTGCTATTTGCATAGCATTTGCATTGTAAGAGATACTGTAAGTATATGTGCTGCCGAAGCAAGCACAAGAGATACTTTAAGTAACGCAGAGATACTTTCAAATATTCAGGAGGATGCACACATACGATGCTATTTTAAGGAAGGGACTTGTGAATTCTTTGATTTTAGCAACCTTGGGGGTACTGGAACCCATCCCAAAGGACATCTAGTGACGGTTATATTTAGATGCAGTACTTTTCAGTGAGTTTGTTAAGGGAGGTTATGGTTTAGAAATAGAAACTGAATGTGCTCTCCTGTTTTATTTTCCCACATATGTAAACCATCTCTTTGGTACCCAGCTGCTGAAAAGAGAGCATTCAGTGGGTGCGACTAAGGTAACTATGGACCGCTGGGTCTCCACCTGTGTTCAGAGGACCAAGCCCCTCGGCATCCCTGGAACCTGTTAGAGGCCAAAGTCTTCAGTCACCACCCAGCCCTACTGAATCAGAGACTCTCATAGTGAAGCCCCACATCCTGGATTTTTATGACCCATATAAGTGATTCCGATGGGCCTGAGGCTGGAGATCTGCTGCTACAAAAAGAATCAAAGAGAAAGGAGGAGGAAATAGAGAATGTCTATCTCATTATTGACATCAGATACAGCGTTGAGCAGTAGGATGACAGACCCAAATGAGTTTTTCCAATCTCTCATTTAACATCAGCTTAGTCAAATGACTAGAAGACTTTTTTTTTTTTTTTTTTTGGGACAGGGTCTCACTTTGTAGTTCAGGCTGGCTCTGAGCTCACTATGTAGCCCGGGCAAGCCTGGAACTCAGCAATCCTCCTGCCTCTGCCTCTGCCTCCCGAGTGCTGGGATGACCGGCATGAGCCACCACGCCCGGCACTGTGGCATGTGGTATATGGTATTGATGGTTGGTGGGAATGAGTCACCACACCCAGCATTGTAAATGGTTACCGAGGATCGAACTCAGGACCTTGTGCTTGCGAGGCAGGTACTGGAACTACTGAGCTAAATCTCCGGCCCAAGACTTTGTATTAGGAAACAAACTAAAGATTTCTGTCTTCATAACTGAGAGATAGTAGAAAGAGTAAGTCACACACAAAAGAGAGGAGGTACGTATACATCCCGGGATGATGATGCTGGCTCTTCTGAGGAAGATTTCCAGTGCAGAGGACCACAGGCTCTTATTTTCCAAGGTCATCTTGCTACCTGGGATGACACTGCTGTAGTTAGGCTAGACAGTTGTGCCCAAGAAGAGAGTCCTGTGTTCCTGGGCGCCCTCTGCTTTCCAAAGGTGTTGCCACAGGATTAAGAGACAAAGATCCTCCCATGTGGTCCACTGTGGCAGAGAACAAAGTAATCCCCAAAGTAAGGGTACAGGGTGGCTCGTGGGATGTGGCATTTGCTTACAAGGATCTGTACTGTCTGTAAGGCCAGGGACAGGTTGAGTTCATGGGGAAGGTCCCAGGCCCTGACCTTGATCCTGGATAGGAGACACATGGTCTTAAGTCTTGTGTTTTAGTGGGCATACTAAATTATAAAACACACCCAGCCAGGCACATTAATCAAGGAATCAAAGTAAAACCTTCAGAGTCACATCACAGACAGTCATTCTCAACAGTAACATATACAACCAAGCATGGGATTTACATTACATGAAATAGAGAAATGAAAAATTGGACCACATGAACGCACCTATTCTTCCAAGGACACATTCCCAGGGTCAAAGTAGGCCAGATCCCTGTGTGAGCGGTTCTGTGAGACAAGGACGCCTGGACATCTACCTCACCTAGAGTGTGGGACTCAGGGCTGGCACAGTGCCCTGAGTCCTGAGTGTCCAATCTTGGGACTAAGGCTGTTGAGGTACCAGGAGTACTACTCATAGGCCTTGGCCAAAGCCTCGGAACAAGATTCCTGAGTCCTATCGCTGTGAGAGTGGAGGTCAGAGATGAACGCCCCTGATGCCAGAGATGGGACCACTTGACCACAGGGTGACTATGAGCAAAGGACACGTTTAGTGTACAAAACCCTTCCTTTAGTGCAGATTACAAAGAGTGGGGCCGGAGATTTAGCTCAGTGGTTCCGCTGCCTGCCTAGCAAGCCAAAGGTCCCTGGTTGATATCGGTAACCACATACAATGAAATGATATTGGGCATGGTGGCTCACGCCCACCAGCAATCAGTACCACACCCCACAATGCTGGGTGTGGTGGCTCACGCCTGTAATCCCAACATTTGGGAGACAGAGGCAGGAGGATTGCTGAGTTTGAGGCTTGCCTGGGCTACATAGTGAGCTCAGGGCCAGCCTGAACTACAAAGTGAGACCCTGTCTCAAAAAAAAGAATATAAAGAGTGTTCCTAAAAGGACTGAGTTTCCATTTTCTTGCTTCCCTTCGTGCTCTCGCTCACGATCTCAGGGCTGCTCAGAAACAAGCTCCTTATTTACAACAGATGCGTGTGAAGAATGGAGACAGGACTTCAGTGGTGTCACGGCAATGACATTCTTTGGAACGATCACAGATTACATACAGTCTTGTCCTGATAAGACCAAAGGAGAAAATATCTTGGTGAAACACATTAATTACATCCATGAAACCACTTAGTGCACACAATGTTCAGCAAATCAGCACAGGATGGAGAGGAAGCACTTAAACAGTGAGTAATGGTCCTACGAAAAGAATGAAATTAATTTTCAAACTGTAATATGAATTTGAGTGCTTGTATACAGTAACTATTAGTAAAACAAAGACCAATGCCTAATTTTAGTTTTTTAAAGATTAACTTTTTCATTTTAGAAAACTATAGTTTAGATCAATCAGGAGAAATTATGTGTAAAATATGCCCAAATTGTGACATTTCAATAAAAATAAACTGAGATACAGAAACAAAACTGTTTGATGATTAATGATTTATGTAGGTGTAATCACTAAACTCTTCCTGGAGAGACACTATTTAGCCTTCATACATCAAAGTACAGATTTAAGTAAAATAGTCTGGACCTGTTGAGTAGGGTGTAGTTACTTTAATTTTTTTTTTTTTTTTAACGGTACTGGGGATTGAACTTGGCCCCTTGTGCTTCCAAGACAGGAGTAGTACCACTCAAGCTAAATCCCCATCCCCTTTAGTTTTTAAAAATTCAATATCCAAGAATTAAAAAGTTGAAAGAAGAAAAATTTAAGCTAAATTGTATAGAACAAAAGAGATGGTGATGATTATGAATACCATATATAATGATATTTATATGATGAAATTGGTCATTTGTAATAATTTCTATTATACCAATCTTATTATTTTCAGTTCTCTATTACAGCATTTGAATATGTGAGAAAAACTGATAAATCATTTCCAAATCAAATATTGCTGTGCATTTTTATTGACAGTTCTAGTTGCTACTTCTTTAACAGAGAAAACTTTTTCCAAATTAAAATAAAATTTTTAAAAAAATCACAAAAACTATCATTCAAGAAAGGTTACCTCATTTGACAATACTGTTGACAGAACCAAAGTATGGCAATCTTTATTATGACAACATAACTAATGATTTTGCATTTCAAACATTTCAAGTATTTAAAAATTCATGCAATAAGTATATAATTTATTAGTTATCCAAATAGCACCAACCATCCATAGAACTCTCAGTACTATTTAATCATAAAATAATTTGTGTAACTTATTTTGCTAAATTTTCAGACATATAAATGCCATACTTTAAAAAAAATTTTTTTTTTTTTGAGACAGGGTCTCACTTTATAGTTCGAGCTGGCTCTGAGCTCACTATGTAACCCAGGCAAGCCTAGAACTCAGCAATCCTCCTGTCTCTGCCTCCCGAGTGCTGGGATTACAGGTGTGAGCCACCACACCCGGCACTGTGGTATGTGGTATTGATTGTTGGTGGGCGTGAGTCACCACTCCCAGCATTGTATGTGGTTTCTGGGGATCGAACTCAGGACCCTGTGCTTGCGAGGCAGGTGCCGGAACCACTGAGCTAATCCTCTGGCCCTTAAAAAAATATTTTTGTTATTTTGTCGTTATTAAGGTATACTTGGCAAGGTAAAAGAATACAGCATATTTGAAAATGTGTTAGCTTCTTTTACAAGCTTCTTTTAAATATTCTTACCTCATGGTAGTATTGCCATGAGCCCTATCAAGGCTAATAGCAAGCTGACCAGGCCCCAGCCAAGTATGAAAAACAACAGATCATATAATTATTAGTCAGAGATGTCACTGGCAGATACCACAGAACAGTCAGCTATCAGAGTACACTAAACACGCCTCATCCCAGCCGGAATGCACCAAGAACCAGCCTGTGAACCAGGTGACCACTTCCCCCAAGTCCAGGAGGCCATGGAAGCGTTTCCCATTCCCTTTCCCAAACTATATTTCCTACCTGCTATCCTGGAAAATAGTAGAATCGAATCTAAATGACTGAGAAATTATATCAAGAGCCAGAGTCAAATTACTGACATGAATTACTGGAATGCAGGAATCAGACAAGGAGTTAAATTAATCCTTTCAAAAGTGTTTTCTGGGCCGGGCTTGGTGGCTCACACCTGTAATCCCAGCACTCGGGAGGCAGAGACAGAAGGATTGCTGAGCGCGAGGCTTGCCTGGGCTACATAGTGAGCTCAGGGCCAGCCTGAACTACAAAGCGAGACCCTGTCTCAAAAAAAAAAAAAAAAAGTGTTTTCTACCAGCACCATCCTTGCAAAATGCTGTTAAGAAATGTTAGGTCAAAGTCAGCAGGAGCTGAACATCCACATGGCATAAGAAACACATGTGTAATTGCAGGCAGGTGGGAGGTGCTAGGCACAACCCATGGATACTGACAGTTCAGGCATCCCCATGATGAATAAAGACAGCAGACCATGATCGTAAACTTAGTCACAGGGTCTCAGTCTTCAAACTTCACTGGACCACTCTCTACGGTTCAAGCACCTGGACACTTCTGCCTTTGATCAGATATCCACACTGGTCTCCCATTTGATTCTTCTTGGTATCTGACTCTGAGAGAGGGGTCCTCTACTTTCCCCCATTTTAGTTTGAGCTCTCTGCTCTCTGTGTCTACCCACACAGGAATAAAACATTAGTCCAAACAATTAATTGACTGAGCTTCTCAATTGTGATTATTTTTCTTACCTCTGTAGTTATCATCCACCTCTCTGACCTGCCGGACAGAGGAATAAAGGACTTTCCCTAATAGTTCTGGAATGTTTGAGCACCACCTCTTAAATTGTTACCCAGCATGGTGGAGCATCACTAATGAATTTGTCAATTCAGCCAGGTAAGTTGGAAATTGATACATCACATTAAAAAGATACACCATGAGATCTTTTGTATCTTAATATGTTGGGCTAACATATCTGTTCCCTATCTTTAGCATAACAGAACACTCTTAAGTCTAACAGGAGGGGAAAATGTACAATTGGGTGAAGGAAATAGATTAAAAACTTCTGTGGATCACAAAAAAAGTACTCAAAAAATTTACTTTAAAAAACTCACATTGCAGGGCTGGAGATTTAGCTCAGTGGTTCCGGCGCCTGCCTGGCAAGCACAAGGTCCCTGGTTTGATCCCCGGTAACCACACACAACATTACTGGGTATGGTAACTCACCCCACCAACAAGCAGTACCACACACCACAGTGCCGGGCGTGGTGGCTCATACCTGTAATCCCAGCACTCAGGAGGCAGAGGCAGGAGGATTGCTGAGTTCCAGGCTTGCCTGGGCTACATAGTGAGCTCTGGGCCAGCCTGAACTACAAAGCGGGCCCTGTCTCAAAAAAACAAAATAACAACAACAACAAAAACTCACACTGCCAAACAAATGCTTTTGCAATGCAATCTCAAACAGAACCCTCAGCCTAATCTGCTCATTCCAAGGCCTCACATTTAATAAGTAAATGTGTTGACAGGATATCGCTCTCATCTTTTTCTTTTCTTTCTTCCCTTCACAGCCTGGAAATGTTTAGAAATCTAGTTGAAGTAATAAACAAACAAACAACTAAAAGCAGTCATCTTCATTTTTAGTACTAAAAATTTAAAACTTGAACTTTAAACACAAAAGAAATCAAAGTGAACAAAAACAGACCGTGTAGTCAGACTGATTAATAAACAGCTTAGTGCATAATGAGGAAAGAATTGCATGAATCAAATCCCCAAGATAGTCCGGAGTGTATTCTTTCAATTATACAATGGGCCCCTAAAACAACAACATATGTGATCATTAAAATGGCTTATTATGAAAACAGCATCCAAATGAGTTTCAGCATTTGCTTTTTTAAAAACTTCAACCACAATGCTAAATGGTAGTGTGGGAAGAGCTTGCAACTTTGATGTAATAATAATGTTTATCTGGTTTTCTTTCGTTTAGAAAGAAATATTTTAAGAACCATAACTATATTGGGAAACTAGATTTGGAGAAGAGAATTTGAAAGAGCTAAAAAATCTGGGGATTGTATTGTGTTAATGCTACATATTAAAATCCTGAAGTGCAGAGTCCTGAAAGATCCTAATTAAACCTTTGCAAATTTCAATTTCTCTGGAGGAGGCAAAGAGCAAGAAACAATTGATGTGATTTTTTTATAAACAGCTTTTTATTTAAAAAGCTGTGAGTAAATAAAAAACAGGACTCCATCTGGAAAATGGAACAATGGAAGAAGAACCAAAATAGGAAAATTCTGTCAAGAAAATCAATTCAAGCAGACTAGATGTCCGTGACGAGAAGGAAGATTCAGTCTAAAACAAAGGGAGCAACTGTGTGGAAACAGGAAAGGAAGAAACAGTGTAGTCTATGAATGGATCTAACCCTTACATTCTCCTGGGTGTCTATCTTCTCCCCAAATTGGTAAGTTGAAATTCTCTCCACAAGGAGATGTTATTAGGAAGTGACAGCTTCGGGAGGTGGCCACATCATCGGGGGAGAAGATCATGAGCAGGATCAGAACCCTCAGAAAAGCGGACAGAGAGAACCCCTTGTCACTCCCCAGTGTGAGGACGCAGAGGAAAGGTCCCGTCTCTAACCCAGGTAGAGGGACCTCATGATCCCCCACACCTCCATGCCTTGCCCTTGGACGGCCCGGATGCCAGATCTGGGAGAAACAAGCTTCTGCTGCTCATAAACCACCAGGTCTACTGGGTTTTACTGTAGTTCCGCAAAGGAACTAGGACAGTGCATTCAGGTTTACAAAATTTATTTTTAGGGCCAGAGATCTAGCTCAGCGGTTCCAGTGCCTGCCTCACAAGCACAAGGTCCTGAGTTTGATCCCCAGTTAACCACATAGAATGCTGGGCGTGGTGACTCACACCCACCAGCCATCAATACCACATATCACAGTGCTGGGCCTGGTGGCTCACGCCTGTCATCCCAGCACTCGGGAGGCAGAGGCAGG